>JAQIFY010002006.1:0-13702 GCA_028533085.1 Varecia variegata | reverse complement strand
CCCCCGTTCACTGCGGGTCTCCCTCCCTCCCTCCCTGCGCTGTCTGGGCCTGACCAGTGCTGGGTGCTCAGCGTGTCCTGTGGGTGGGTGTAGACGTGGCTAAGTGCAGGCTGCAGGAATAACGCTCAGGTACAGTTTCTTACTGATTTCTCGAGTGTGCCCAGCCCGGTGCCCACCCCAGCGGTGGCATAGGCACCCCGGGGACTCAGGGGGGCCACCCAGTGGTTACCAAGCACCCAGCGGATTCCAGTGCAGGGCGCCCTGAGCTGCGCTGGGAGGCATGTGTTCCGGAAGGGTCCGATGCCGCCCCTGTCCCGGTGGGTGGGCTCTCATCCACTTGGGAAGGCACAGAAAGCAAAACGGGAGCAGCACAGATCGTCCTCTAAGTGACCGAGCACATAGCAGCACCCGAGTGGTCACCACCTCTGCACCTAATCCCGTGTTACAGAAAATGACCGTTCGCCCTGCGCTCACAGCCTGTCCTGTCCCCCTCGCACGCGGGAGCCTCGTCACGAGCATGCAGGGACGTCTTCGTAGTGCCGTTGTTGCAGAGCTGGGTTTGGGGACTGTGGCGTCGTCCCGGCTGTGCCGGGGCCGTCTGAGGTGCCTGAGGACGCTGGTGTGTTCTGTCTGTGCCCGGGGTGAATCGGCTCGGTGAGCACTTGCCCCTCCTCTCGAGCCAGGCGAACGTGGGCTCGTGTCTGCCTCGCGGCAACGACGTTATTCCTTCCACGTTTACCTCTGTGCTCCAGATGGGAAACTGAGGCATGGGGAGGCGAGGGGACTCGCCCAGGTCACACGCCTGGGAGTGGCAGAGCCAAGCCCTCGAGTCACCCCACTTGCAGGTTTTTGGTGGCCCCAAAACCTGGCTCAGAGCAGGAGGGAGCTAGGCCTGGTCCCTCTCTTGTTTCCAGCTCAGGCGTTTATTCCTGTGGCCCCAAGGGCTGTGGGCGTGGGGAGCTCAGGAAACCCAGATCTAGTTGAGAGAGGTTCTGGCTTGTTCCTCCCTCAGCGGGTCCAGACCCTGTTCCCTGCCAGGTACTAACCCGGCTAATTTATTACAAAATGCTCACAGCCAGGGTGGGAAGCATGGTTGCACCAGGGACCCAGGTTCACGGTGAGAAATGCCACGAGCGAGGAAAGTATAAGATGCTCGTAGGAACAGGCTTTCCGGAGGCCATGATGTTAATCTTGGGTTTTGAAGGATGCCTAGGAGTTCATGGGGTAGAGAGCAGAGAGTGGGGTGATCGACACTCTGGAGGGGGCCTTGAGGTGCCACTGGGAGGAGTTTGAGCAGACGGAGAATTAGGCGAGGGCCGCTCAGATCCGCGGAGGGGCTTAGAGGTGGGTGGGTGGCCTGGACGGCGTGCGCAGGCTGTTCGGGGATGGGAGGGAAGGTGAGGCGGTGGATGACCCGACTCCGGCAGCACCTCCCCCCGCCAGGGGTGGATCTGGTGTGATGGGAAATGGAAGCTCTCGAGTTTCGCATTGATTGTTTCTGCCCGTGATCCCCGGCCTCGAGCAGCTGTCTGCAGGGCTCCGTGTGAGCTGGGATTGTCCACTCTGCACTGTCCCGTGCACGAGCCATGAGCGACTCGTGGCCCGGTGACCAAGGAATGGAATTTTAAATTTTATTTCACATTAATGGGTTTAACTTTGTGGCTAGTGGCCACTCTGCCAGACAGCTCAGCTCTAGGGGGAGGGCCACGCCTGTGTCCCCACCCCAGCCAGCCCCTGTCCCACTGGTGGGCTGTTGAGCAGGGCCGATGTGACTGTTCTGAGCAGGGGTCTGGCCACCAAGATGGTCCCAGCCCCTTCAGGGGCCCAGCAGGGAACCCAGTGGCACGTGGCTCCAGCAGCACCCCCCCCCTCGCAGCTCTCGGAGCAGCTGCAGGACCCCCCAGGCAGAGACAGGAGGTGACACGTCACCTCTCCAAGGAGCAAGAACCGTGCAGCCAGGGGACCCAGGCCCGTGGCCAGCTCCCCCCACCCCCATAAGCTTCACTAGTGAAGTTCCCGGCGACCTGAGCCTCCCTCACAAAGGGAAGGACCCTCACAGCCATGTCCCGGTGTGGCGGCTCAGACCCCACTGAGCTGGGGTGAATAATCTCCCCCAAAACTCACGTCCACCCAGAACCTCAGAACGTGACCTCATTTGGAAACAAGGTCTTTGCAGATGTAAGCAGTTACGGTGAGATGACACTGGATTGAGGTGGGTCCTAAATCTAACAGGACGGGCGTCCCTATGAAAAGAGGAGAGACATAGACACGCAGAGGGAAGAGGCCACGAGAGGACCGTCATTCTAGAAGAAGTCACAGTGATGCGGCCACAGGCCAAGGACTGCTTGTCACCACCGCACGCTGGCAGAGGCGGGAAGGGGGCTCCCCTTGGAGCCTTCCGAGGGAGCTCGGCCCTCCAGGACCGTGAGACAAGAAATGTCCGTTGCCTGGGCCACGCACGGGGTTACAGTGGCCCCGGGAAGCACAGGTCGGGGGGGCGGCACAGACCCGCCTTTGGCCTGCTGGTGGCTGCTGTGCTCCTTGTGCTGGGTGTCCGGCTGTGTCCCCGGCTCCGTGAGGCTGAGTTCCAGGAACACCTTGCATTTCCTGTGCTCACTGGAGAGGACAGTGTGCTATAAATCAACGGCAGCCATGAGGCACTCGAGCGGGCACCAAGCTGTCATGGAAGGGGGTGGGCGGCCTGGGAGCCGGGAAACCCAGCGTCTCGCTGAGCAGGGACCCGTCTGTCCTCGACTCTCTGCCGCAGGACGCACACCCCTCGGCCTCGGTTTCCTCGTCTGCGGAAGGGGCGGTGGGGTAGAGCAGGTGATGTCTGCGGACACGTACTTTCCTGCACCCCCCTCGGAGGCCTGGACTGCGAACTTGACCTCCCAGGCTCAGGCGTCGTGGCGGGAGGCAGGCGGGCAGGCTGAAGGATGGTGCGGGAGACAGTCGCCATGGCGACCTGCCGGCCGATGCTGCCCTCTCGGGGTGCCTGGCCACCACAGAGGGGCACCCCGACTGGGGACCACACACCTGCGGGTGCTGTGCCGCCCACCCGCGATCCCGGGGCTGGGGCGCAAATGCCCGGCTGGGCTCAGCTCAGAGCGCCGCACCCATCGAGGGCAGAGAAAGGCTCTGTGCAGTAATAGCGTGGGGCCTGCCGGGCAATTGATTTAAATCATTTTATAGAGAACCTATGTAAAATAAAAAGCCTTTAATCACATTTGTATCCATTTCCAGGCTCAGTAAATCAATTTGAATTGAGCTGGGTGCCACGGTTACAGCTGATTAGCGTGTGTATATATGGTCAAATTAATGCCGGCCCAGTCTGCCGAGGGGGCCCCGCCACTGGGGGCTGCAGGACCTCCTGCTGAGGGGCTGGACCCCACACCCCACCTCCCCGCTGCTCCGGCCGCGAGGGCACCCGAAGCCCGTCCCCAGGTAGGTCCTGCAGGTGCCAGGTGAGGGGCGCAGGTGGGCTACCCGCGCATCCTCATCCCACAGCGGCCCCCCGAGAAGCTGGGATGAGCTCTGCCGGCCATTTCTGCTGCAGCTCCCCCTGCCCGTGCCCCCTGCGGGCTGCCGGGGGTAGGGGGCTGTCGTGTTCACGCACAGCGGGCCTAGAGCCAGGCCTCCTCCGGGTACAACCCCAGGGGAGTGTGGGAAGGGATCCAGGATCCGGTTTTCCTTTACCTGATGTCAGTCGAGCACCTGCTGGCACCTGGGGTGCGCTGGAGCTTCACGAAACAGCCCTTGGGGACAGAGGAGACCACGTGCAGACACAGGAGCGGTGGGTGTTGGAAGATGCAGGGTGCTCTGGGGGGGTGGGTAGGAGGGGGCGGGCAGTGATTTTAGAAGAGAGGGGGTTGGGAAGGGCGTCACGAGGAGGTCGAGTGCGCGACAATTCGAGGCCAGGGTGTGAGCCCAGAGGCCGCTGTTGGGGACAGAGCTCGGGGCCGGAGGGCACAGCAGGAGCAGGGCCAGCCCCGCACCTGGCCTGCGGTGACCAAGGCGAGGAGGCCCGTGTGGCGGCTGGAACGAGCGAGGGCGCAGGCCGGGCCGTGGGCCCGCTGAGGTGCCAGACCTGACGGCAGAGGAGGTGAGAAACACGCCAAGTGCGTGTCCTTGTAGGAGGGGGTGGTGCGGCACCCAGGCCACGTGGGGAGCCTTGAAGCCACATGACTCGATGCCACAGTTCAGTGAGGCCGGGGACAGAGAATGGGGACGGGGTCACCTGGGCCTGACTGGATGCAGCCTAGACAACGTCCTTATCTCGGGAGGCACAGTCCCCAGAGAGGTCTGCAGCCTGGTGGTGGCTGTGGCCTGTGTTGACACCACGTGGCGTGGCTCATGTGGACAGAGGGTGCCTCCTGTCAGCCTGTCCTTGTCCCCTCACGGGTCTCGAGGCTGCTCTGAGCACCCTGGGGACGGGAGCAGTTTTCTGTTCACCTGGGCACCACTGAGGCAGGAGAGCCGGAGAGCTGGCCACCCCGGCCACGCCCGGTGGCCACGCCTGCCCTGCTGCCCGCGCCTGGAGCAGCCGGTGCCAGACAGGCTTGGCCGGAGCCTCCGGTTGACTTGCTTTTCCTGCTTGTCAGAACGAGCTTTCTGGCTGGGGACGCCGGCCCTTGATGGCAGGTGCATTTGATCTATAAATAAACGGGAGTCTGACTCTTTGATGAGTTTGCTGGTGGCCGGGAGCCGCCCACAGGGCCGGTGCCGAGGGCTCTGGGGGTCCCGTCTCCAGCATTTTGGGGGCTCAGGTTTGGTTCCCCCACCTGGCACCATGCTCACTCAGGTTCTCCCCCTCAAATCGAACCCCCTTCCTTGTCACCTGTGACTTTCTTTGGAATTTTTTCCTGAGAATGCCAGCAATAATGACAGCGGCAAATGCTTCCCTGGTGCTTACGAAACGCCAGTCCCTGCTCTGGGGGCCTCACCCACGTGGGCGCATTCCATGTTCATGCCAATCCGATAGGCAGGTGCCCTTATATCCCCGGCGTACCTGTGGGGGGCTCAGCCCAGAGAGGTCTGGCAACTTGCCCAGGGCTTCCCAGCTCAGAAGGAGGAGAGCTCGGCTTGAAACCCAGGTAGTTTCCAGATACAGCGCCCTCTACTGCCGGGCCACACTGCCTACCAGAAGTGACGCGTGTCCCCAAGGGATGATGACACGTGACCTCACGGGGCCTTTTCTTCCTCCTGAGGTTGCTGGCGTGGCGCTGGGCCCAGATCACACGTGTTCATCCTGCAGGTGTCTGCTGAACATCTGCTGTGTGCCTAGAGCTGGGTGCAGGGCCAAGGTAGACGCCCCTGCCCTGGAGGAGCTTATATTCTGTGTGTGTTGGGGTGACAATAAACACCCTGAGTACGTGTGACCCCTCTGCTGGGGATGTGCGCCAAGAGCAGCTGCAAAGCTGGGGCTGGTGCCGTGGGGCAGGTGGGGCTTGCGGGGGATGCTAGAGCAGAGGCCTAAGTGGGGAGTTCAGGGGTGATGCAAAGGCCCTGGGGCAGGCCCTCACTTGGCACACTCCTAGATTCCTTGCTTGAGGTTGAAGACCCGACATTAGTTCTCGAGGCTACCATAGCAACTTACCCCAGACTGGGGTCTCAGAACAACGGAAGCATGTTCTGTCCCAGTTGTGGGGGCTGGAAGTCTGAGATCAAGGTGTTGGCAGGGCTGTGAGCCCCCGAGGGCCCCAGGGAGGATGCTTCCTGGCGATGCCTGGTGTCCTTTGGCTGTGGCCACACCACTCCAATCCCTGCCACGCCCTCCACACCTTATGATGAGGACACGGTCATGCTGGATTTAGGGCCCACCCTGTTCCGATACGGCCTCATCCTTAACTAATTCTGTCTGCAGAGAACCCGTTTCCAAATAGGGTCACAGTCAGATTCCGGCTCAAATTGCTGGAAGGGGCTTTAGGGCTCACCAAGCATGACCCCCCCGTCTGATGGTGGGGAAACCTAGCCCAGGAGGGGAGGTGCTTTGGTGGCAGCCCCCCCCAACAGCAAAGGAGGGGCCAGCCCGGGCCCCGCCTCCATCCCCACCCTGCCCCGTGCTGCTCCCTGCCCACCCCTGCTGCCTGGAATCGGGGGAGCCGAGAGGAGGCCAGCCGCGGGGGGGCGAGCGGTCCGAGCCCTGCCTGGGCCCGGCCCAGCCCGGGACTTTCTAGGTCAGGCTGGTGGCCTTCCTGCGGGCTGTGAGCGCACTGGACTCTTTCCAGCCCTAAATTATTTAAAACATGGCCATTCTAGTGTTCCGCGGCCCTTTCCGGAGGGAAGAGGCCCAGGCTGGCAGAGGCCTGTTCCCTGGAAGCCCAGGGTGGGTCCTGAAGCCGCTGGGGCTGGGTCAGGCCGGCTCGGGAGACCTGAGCCCGCGATGTTCCCCGGGGCCGAGCTCTAGCTGGGCAGGCTGCCCACTCCCTCGGGCTCTGCACCCGCTCTCGGAGGCCACGGGTGAAAGGCCAGCGCGCGGTCCTGCTGCCACCGAAAGGAGAATGTGCTGTTGGGAAACTGCGAACCGGCTCGAGGCCTTAGGAGGCTGGGGGAGGGGAGGCCGAGTTTGTGACCCGAGGGGCAGCTTGTCCTGCCAGGGAGGACACCGGAGCCCTGGGGTGATTCTTCAAGCGTCCCAGGGTTGCGGACTCCTCATTTGTCAAAAGCCACGGAGGCCTCTGCCCCCGAGCGTCACAGGGGAACCGGCTGTTCTGCGGGCCGGGGATGGGCCTGGTGGGGAGCGGGGCCAGGTGCTCGTGCAGGGCAGGGGTCTCCTGCTTCATTTCCCTGGGGCCCGGGCCGGCGGTGACAGTGACTCGACCCCGCGCCCTGGAGGTGAAAGGTCCCCACTTTGCAGCCGACAGTAATTCCCAGAACCATCCATCTCCCGCTGCCCTGCCTCCGCGGCCGGCGTCGGGGATGAGTGATGGGCGCCTCTCACGGCCCGGCCGGGACCGTTACAACAGGTTTATGCCGCGTGAGTGATGGTGTTCGCACCGCTGGCGCTGAGCGCCGCCGGGACCCGGCAATGCCCGGACGAGGCTTCACAGAGAGCAGAGCAATAAATACTGTATGGAAGCTTCCAGAAAGGGCACCGTTACCGCACCCCGAGAGACCAGCAAAGGGTTGGGGCGGCGGGGAGCCCGGAAGGCCGGCGCTGGCGTGTGCCTGCGGGTCAGGGCCAGGAGCTGAGGGTGGGAGTGGCGCCGGGGAGGACTTGACTTGTTTGCAGGAGAGGTGGGACCGCGCTGTCACGGCAAATAGCAGCGCCAGAGTGTGCGGAAAGATTCAGAACCTGTAATTCAGGGCCAGGTTCCCTGGAGGGTGTGAGCCGCTGGCTGCAGGGGGGGAGGAGAGGAGCGAGCAGAGGCTGTCGCTGAGGCTCGGAGACTCGGGACAGGCAGGGCCAGAAAGCGTCCCTCACCCACTTGCTGTCACCAGCCAGCGGGGGCTCAGGATAGCACTTGGGGCAGGAGTGTTTCCGAGGCACCCCTCTTGTCTGGGCCCATGGAAGCTGTCCGCAGGTGGGCAGGCCGCCATGCCTCTGGCTCAGAGCCCCTCTCCTCTGCTTCCCGTGTGTCGGGTCGGGAGGCGCGTTGGGATAGGGACTCCTGAATCTCCACGTGTGCGACCTGGAGTGAGAGGCTTCAGCCCTGTGCCTCAGTCCTCGTCTGTCAAGTGGACCGCAGAGCTACCCAATAGGGCGGTGGGGTGGTTGGACACACAAAGTCACGCGTGCGAGTTCCTCAGTCTGCCCAGCACGGAGCCGTCGTTCTCCAGAGGCGTCTTCTGTCTTTCGGTCGTTATTCTCATTGGAACAGGCCACACGCTCCTGGGCCCCAGCGCGGTGTGGGGGTGAACTCAAACCTGCATCTCGTCCTCAAAGACCCCGTGTCGCAATAAGGTCCCCTTCACGGCCCCAGGGCTGGGATGTGCACGTGTCTTTTTAGGGGACAAAACCCTCGACTAGCACTTTGCTCAGGCTGGACTGGGGAGCCGGGGCAGAGCGCCCTGCAGTCCTCCCGCCCGGCCGGAGCCGGCCTCGGACGTGGCAGCACTGTCAGTGCTCACAGCCTCCTGCAAGGGGCACCCCTGTGATCACCGCTCCACGGGTTGGAGCTGAGCCTGGGGAGCTGACATCACTGTTACCAGCTCGTCTGACAGCCAGGCGGCAGGGACCCTGGCCTCTGTGCCTATGGGCTGCACGGGAGCACCCCACTGCGGTGGGGCAGAGGGCATGCGGGCAGGTTGCATCAGCTGATGGGAAGGGTCAGGCCATCAGCTAGCTTGGCAGGAGGGAGGTCAGGGTGGCCACCCCATCCCCACACCCCACTGTTGGCCCTGCAGGCCTCGATTCTGCCCGGATCCTCCCAGCCTGTGCACGTCCTGCCTTCTCCAGTGCTCACTGCTGGGGGTCCTTGGCGTGCCCTCACGGATGCAGAGATGCATGCACTTACGCACACACATGCACGGAGACACTCACACACATGCACAGAGATACATGCAGAGATACACACAGAGATACATACATGCACAGATACACTTACTCATGCACAGATGCACACATTTACACATGCACAGATGCATGCATAGTCACACACAGATGCATACACTTGCACATATGCACAGATAGATACACAGAGATACACACATGCACGGATACATTTACACACATGCACAGATGCATGCACTCACACAGACACATACACACACACAGATACACATGCACAGATACACATATGCAGATTCACTCACACACATGCATGGATGCACACATTTACACATGCATAGATGCATGCATTTACATGCACAAATGTACATGCTTACACAGAGATGCATGTACTTACATGAAGATGAACATATTTACACACATGCACAGATACATGCACTTAACATACACACACAGATGAGCAGGTAGACATACTTACAGACACATGTATACAGATGCACAGATACACACATAGACATGTACAAACACACAGGTACTCGTGCATACACATATACACACATGGACACATACACACACATGCACAGATGCACAGATACATACACATACACACAATGCACAGATGCCCATGCATGCAGATGCACATATACACCCATAGAGATGTACACACATAGATGCACACACATGCCCACACATACAGCCGTGTGCATATACACCTGCACTCATATATGTATCACACATCTATAGACACATGCACATGCATATATATACACCACACATAGAGATTCACACCTGACACGCAACACACATAAACACAGTCACACAGATATGCACATGTGTACACACATGTACACACGGTACACGTGCCATACACATGCGTGTACACACACAGGTGTGAGCCTTGGGGAGCAGGAGCCAGGCTCTGCTGCATTGCACCAACACGATGATAAGGAGGCTGTCCTGGGGCCAAGGGACACCCGCCCAGCAGTGGCGCGAGGAGCCCTGTGCACTCTCCGCCTGGCTGTTCCTGCTGACAACAGCAAGGTGTGACAGGAATAGCAGCAGGAGCCACACAGTGGTGACTGTGGCAGCTGTGGTGGCAGCCAGGGCCCCTGCAGGGCCGGGAGGTTTGACCTTCTTCGGCTCGGACAGCCGTGCAGCTGGCCAGGGACGCGCAGGCAGGCCTTGCCTCGGTTCTAGCTGTGAAGGGACAGCCGTCTGGCCCAGCCACCCTGTCACCTGCAGAGCGACAGGGTCAGTGTAGTTGGAGCAACTTGCACCCGGGCTGAGGCGACAGGCGGGGGGAGAAAACGCCAGCTCGGTGCCAAGTGGGGTGGCGGGTGGGTCTGGGGGGCTGTAGTCTGGGGGCCACGGCGGGACCTGTGTCTGGTGGGGGCTGTGGGGCCTGCTGGGATATGCAGAGGAGAGGGACTGCGGGTCTGGGGCAGGGAGGAAGCTCCCTTCGTAACCCTCACGTGTGAGTGGCACTGGGGACGTGCCAGGCCGTGGCTCCCGAGGGCACAGCCTGCGCACTGTGAAAGTGGGGTGAGCAGGGGAGGGCACTGGGCTGGCGTCAGCGCGGTGCCTGCAGCTGACCCGAGGGAGCTGCACGTGGGCAGGAAACTGACTTTTAAGAAGGCAACTTAAAGTGAATGTATGCAATACTGCTGAGCTGTACGCTTAGAAATGGTAAAGATGGCAGATTTCATGTATATTGTACTATGATTAAAAATAATTTTTAAAAAAAATTTGCCTAAGAAGTACAGTTTAAAGCTATCCTAGAAGCCATGACCAGTGCCTCATACCTGTAATCCCAGCATTTTGGGAGGCTCAGGTAGGAGGATGGTTTGGGGCCAGGACTTTGAGACCAGCCTGGGCAACATAGCGAGACCTCAACTCCAAAAAAAAAAAATTAAAAATAAAACATTAGCTGGCGAGGTGGCTCACACCTGTAGTCCCAGCTACTTGGGAGGCCAAGGCAGGAGGACCCCTTGAGCCTAGGAGTCTGAGGCTGCAGTGAGCTATGATGATGCCACTGCCCTCCAACCTAGGTGACAGAGTGAGACAGATCTCTAAAAACATTTAAAAAGCCACCCTACAGTGCTATTTTATACCTACTAGATCAGCCCCTGCCCCCAAACATAAAACAATAATACCTATTGCTGGCACAGTTGTGGTGAAATGAGCAGACTCCTGCAGCCCTGTCAGCACACACATGGGAAGAACCATTTTGCAAAACCAGAAAGGCAGGTTGTAGCAAGAACCGTGAAGATACTTCTCCATTTGGATGTCGGAAATCCTATGCTGGGAATTTTATTCTAAGAAAGTGAGTCGTAACAGACACATGGCGTGCAGGGGTTTGTTTCTGCACCGCAATACTGGAAGCACCCTGCACACCCTGCCACAGACACTGGCGTTAGTACCATCAAGTATTAGAATACAGGGGCACCCTCAAGGTGACAGTCCCCAGGACTGCAGGAGCTAGAAAGCGACAGGCTGCCAGGCACAGGGAGAGGCCTGCTCAGTCTGGAAAAGGTTTGTTCTTTTTTCTCCTCCTGTCCTTCTGGAGTGGGAAAAAAAAATGGGAATGTGTTTGGTGGTTCACGTGGATTCCCTGCAAACCTCCGGAGAAGTGATAAACAGATCTTTGCATCCTGGTGCTGGTTAATTTGTTTTCAATAGGTTTCAATCAATTACGTGTGGTCCTGGGGAAGGGGAAGTGCACCAGTAATTGGCTAAAATAAATCACTCGGCACTTCAAAAGCAGCTCTCCACTGAGATGTGCGCAGCCCAACCTTCGATTCTTAATAAACAGGCGCGTGGGTGCCCCACCTCCCCGTGCCCCCCGAGCTCCATGGGAACTGTGCACCGAGGGTCGGGGAGGAGGGACACGGCGTGGCAGTGATGGATCTGGCTGCGTTGCCGACGGCTCCTGAGTTGGGCGTGGGCCCTGCGGTGCCCCCTGCCCCTCCCCCCACCCTACCTGCCCCTCCCCCATACCAGGGTTCGGTGGCTGCAGACACAAAGTACTGGAACTGGGGGGCTAAAAACCACAGAATGCATCCCCTCATGGTTCTGGGGGCCGAAGTCCAGATCAGAGTGTCCCTCAAGGCCGTGGGGGAGGATTCTTCACTGCCCTTTCTAGCTTCTGGTGGTGGCCGATGTCCTTAGCATTCCTAAGCGGTGTCACTTCAGTCCTTGCCTCTGTCAGCACATGGTCGTCTCCCCGCGTGTGTCTGTCTCTGAGTCACTTCTCTTCTTCAAGGACCCCAGCCAGGTAGGATTTAGGCCACCCTCCTTCCCTGTGACCTCTTCCTAATTGACCACATCTGCAAAGACCCTATTCCCAAATAAGGTCATGTGCGTGCGTACCGGGGTTAGGGCTTCAGCATACATTTGGGGGTACCAGTGCAGCCAGCAGCACCCCGTTTTGGTGAGGGCCACCAAGACAGGCTGCTTGCTGACCAGTGCTGTCCCTCTGCCCTCATGTAGGGGACCAGAAACAGGAAGTGGGGTGACACAGAGCCACTGGTTCCAAGTCAGGTCAGCACTGTCCTCAGGGAAGGCGGAGTGCAGGCCAGGTACAGTGTGGTCTCGGATGAGAGGAGGGTCATGGGGGAAATAGGATGAGGGCTGGAGGGTGGGGGGTCAAGGCAGCCAGGAGAGGCCCCTCCCGCAAGGCCACTTGCACTGGCCCCTGAATGAAGGGAGCAGGAAGAAACCGTGCGGCCACTAGGGGAAGGGTGCTCCGGGCACAGGGAGCAGCAAGTGCAAAGGCCCTGAGGCCTGAGCTGGCCTGGCCCATTTGCACAGCAGTGAAGAGGTCACAGTGGGAGGAAACCACTGGCAGAGGACCTGTGAGGCTCTGGAGCCAGGGCTGTCCTTCCCCGGTGGCTTTCTGCAGCATCTGGTGTCACCGTGTGGGTGTCTCGGCCTGGGCCTGCCTGCCCGGGTGATGGGGGAGGAAGGAGCAGGTGTCTTCCTCACAAATTATGGCCGCCTAATGAAGTACCTCGTGCCTTGAGAGAGCTCCAGGGCCTCCCGCTCTGAGCCGGGTCAGAGCCCGCACAAAATTACAGCTGTACGACACGGCGAGGGGGCGCGGGGCCCGCGGCCTGCCTGTAATTACGGCCCGCCGAGCGCTGATTGCCGCAGTCCAATTAATTAAACACGGCAGCGACCCAAATTATGATCCCTTGCCTTGTACCGCGCAGTATTTTTAACCTTAACTGTCGGGGCTGAACTTAAATTTCCTATCTGGACAGAAGTGTCACCCGAGGGAGAAGGAGGTGTTGAACCAAACCTCGCTGATGACAGACCCTGTAATTAGAAACTGTAGTGTCCCCGAGACTGGTCTTTAAAACTGTCAGAAGCCCAACGGCCGTCATCTGATACAAGACTATCATTACCCGTGAACCTATTAGCTGCAGGTAAATAACATATTATGCTGGGGACAGAAAGCAGCCGGGTTGGGGAATTCGCTGGTGCTTAATTAGGACCAGCGGCGCAAAAGATGGATGGTCACCCTTCTCGCTTCCTTCATTAGGAGGGAGGGTCAGGTGTGGCGCTGGCTGCGGGAGCCCGGGCTGCTGACCCTGCAGAAAAGCGCCGTCCCCCGCCGGCTCTCTGCCCCCCGCACCTCTCTTCCAGGCCCGAGTCTAATGCTGGTCCCGACGGGGGGCCGCGGGAGGACCCCACCTGAGCACCCCTGGGACGGAGGGAGGGTGGGTGGAGCCAGCGCCCCACTCAGCAGAGGGTATCTGGGGGGCGGGTGAGAAGTAGGGGTGCGGGCCCTCCCTGGGGGCCACCCCCAAAGCCCGTGGCCGTGGGGGGGGTGCGAGAGGATCCGCAAAGCCTGCTGGGAACGTGCGGATTCGGGCCTCCTGGTCCCGGCCCGTTCCCCGGAGACTCAGGGCTGCGGAGCCCCGATCTGGGGTCTTCGCAGACACACAGGCCGGGCTGCCCCGACCGGCGTGAAGGCCGCTCGCGTCCACGGGCTGTCGTAGGTGGAACGGATGCGTCTTCAGACTGACGCGACGGCTGTGTCCAGGTGTTTCCAGGTAACGCAGTTACCCAGCAGCCCGTGCGCTCGCGAGTATCTGGGCCCAGAACGAGAGGGTCCAATAGTGCCTGAGCCGGTTTAGACAAAGACTGAGTAAATTCGTGTGCCGGGGTGCCCGGGGCTGCAGGTGGCAGAAAACCTTCACTCAGGTGGGCTGAAAGAATCCGGGGTTGTTAATGTCCCCAACGAGGGGC
>JAQIFY010002005.1:0-13703 GCA_028533085.1 Varecia variegata | reverse complement strand
TGGGGGAGGGGATGGGTGTATACCTACATGATGAGTGCGATGTGCACTGTCTGGGGAATGGACACTCTTGAAGCTCAGACTTGGGGGGTTGGGAGGGGTATGGGCAATATATTTAACCAGAATGGTTGTAGCCCCATAATAAGCTATAATAAATAAATAAATAAGAAAAAAAATTTATTATTTGTGTATGTTATCAATGCGAAGTCTTTAGATCTTTGGCACTGAAAGAAAGAAAATTTCAGATTCAAGTTCTCAGTGGACTCACAAGCAGTGGATGTAACTTATTTTAAAAGAGTTTTATATCTTAGTTGTGACGTAATAAAGAAATGTCATGATGAAATGGAATTTACATAATCATATGTGAATAGTGATTACTATGTAGAGTTTCTTAGGAACAGAGATGGGATTTTATGTTCAATGTTCAGATTAATTGTTATGAAAGATTAATCCAAAAATAAATTAGTGAAGTTCAATGATAGTAATATTATTATTATTCCCTTTTTATGCATGAAATAAAGGGCTTTTCAAGAGACTGAGTAATTTTCTTAAGGTTTTAACGATTTTATGATACTTTATTAAGGAAAGAGATTTGATTTTAAGTTAAGTAGGTAACAAGTGTGTTGCATACTATTGAAAAGATATCTTCCTTGATCCGTAACTTCTAAATTAGTGCTAATGTCTTTGTTTCATTGTGTGATTTACTTTCTAAAATAAAAAAATCAAATAAAAAAAAAAAAAGGAAAGGAAATCAGTATGTTGAAAAGTTATCTGCACTATCATGTTTATTGCAGCACTATTCCCAAAAGTCAAGATATGGAATTAACCTAAGTGTCCATCAGTGAATGAATAGATAAAGAAAACGTAGTATATATATTGAAAGGAATATTATTCGGCCATAAAATTGAATGTAATCCTGTCATTTGTAGCAACATGGATGGAACTGGATGTCATTATAATAAGTAAAATAAGCCAGGCTCAGAAAAACAATACCACATGTTCTCACTCATATGTGGGAGCTACAAAAGTAGATCTCTTGGAGGTAGAGAGTAGAATGATAGTTACCAGAGGCTGGGAAGGGTTAGGGGGTGGAGGAATGAAGATAAATTGGTTAATGAGTATAGAAATACTGTTAGATAAAAGGAGTATGTTGTACTATTTGTACAGTAGCAAAATTATAGGTAACAATAATTTATTGTATATTTCAAAATAGCTAGAAGAGTTGTTATATTCCCAACACCAATAAAAGATTAATGTTTGAGGTGATGGACATTCCAATTACCCTTATTTGGTCATTACACATTGTATATGTGTATCAAAATATCATATGTGCCTCCAAAATGTGTACAACTATATACATGAATAAAAAATGGAAAAGAAAAGAAGCACATTCAAAAAAACTGAAGTGCTCTTTATATACATAACATTTATTTTGATACCTTAACTCAAAATCGATGGCAAAGAAAAAATTTTTTTTTCTGCTGGAATATATTTAGCCTTTAAGTCAGTGGTTTTCAAATTTATTTATTTTTTAGCATCAGAAATCTTTTGCAAGCCAAATCTTATGAATAAAAACACAACATATAAAACATGTTGAAAAGTTCATTATATAAAACTAGATGATAGGTACATGGAAGTTTTTTATAATGTTCTCACTACCTTTGAATATGTTAAAACTCTGCATTTAAAAAAATGCATAAGAGAGATGAGTGGACCTGCACTGATTCAATCCCAGGCTTATCAACTGGTCGACTTACCTGCTCTTCCATAGACTTCCCATAATTCCTTAGAACAAGCTTAAAATTCCTCCATTGATGGATACGTCTAAATTCTCAGTGATATACTTACTAATTATGAATAGGAAATATTACACAATCAATCCCTGTGGGAAACTCTTTGCAACTATTATCTTATTAATGCTGTGGACCATCTTATATGCTGGTTATTATTAATATTCCCATTTTGCAAATGGAGCAACTGTGGTAAGGAGGTCATATAATTGGCTCAAGTTCAAGTAGCTGGTAATTGGAGGATCTGTGATCCACTCATTCTGCTCAAATTCACATTAATAACAACATTATTACAGCAGTTGACATTCAAATTAACTTCAACAACAAAAAAATAACAACCACAAATTCATTCAGTCCTTTATTTAGGATGATAATTTTCTAATTAAGATGCTAAGTCCTGTCTATGTATTTCTTTACATCATAAACTTTTTCTACACTATGTTTTTAAGAGCCACAAAGTTTCACTCTTTTCTCTTTCTATTTACAAAATACAAGTAGTGAAAATGAATTTCAAATAGATTTACAGTGACTGGCATTTACTCCTAACCTGGTGACAGTAGAATATTGAAGTTCAAAGAAATGATTAATTAATTCAGTCATGCACCAACCATGTAGAGTAACACCAATTCAAAGGCATTTGTACCAGGTTGCTTTTTCTTGACTAGACTATTATCACTTTATTTTAGCTGAGATTTATGTCCAAATGATGAAAAACTTTGATCTTGGTATTTTTTTGGAGATCAAAGTTTCGCATGTAACACTGTGCTCTACAAGGTCTCAGTGCAATGCATACTGTTCTAAAGTATTAAATTAATGCAAAAGAATAATTTGCTTTTGTGCTGGGAAGTGTACCTTAGATATGGTAGTCCTCCAGTACCCTATTGTAAACAATAATAATGTGGAAAGAAAAGTGAATGTGCTATAAAATACACCTAAATCCATTTTTTCCCTTTCCTATTAACCATTTGCTTCTAGATTTTAAGAGACCAGTTTCCCTGTTTTTGGTATGTCTGTACAGTTAAATTTGTTTGTGAATTTTATTGTCATCTATTAGTTTTTTGGGGTGGGGAAGAGGGAATGTCAAAGCTATAGTCTTTCTTGTTCTTTCTAATGATTGCTAAATGATGCAGAATATATATTATTGTCTTTTTAACATAGGCTCAATTCATGTGTAAAGCAACCAAACAAGTACTATAAACATCCTGTCACTTCCAACCTCACAGTTACAGCAAGCAGAATGACTTTCAAATCATGTTCATCACAGCAGAACTTTAATTCTTCAGTTGTGAAATGAGCTAGAGAAGCCCTTTCCATCTAAAATAACTATATTGTAACTATTTGAATATTGATTAATAAAATAAAATTACGTATAGAATGACATCTTTCTAGTCTAAATAACCCCATGGACCTTTTATCTCTTTTCCTCTCTCTCTCTCCCCTTCCCCACTGTGTCCTTTTTTCTGCCTTGCCATTCTTCTATTTCCCTCACCCTCTATCTTTCCCTCTTTTCCCCCTCCCTCTCTGTCTCTCCTTTTATTGTGATGGAAAGTACAGATGAATCTCCACTTATGACTGTTTTGATTTATGTTTTTTTTGATTTTACAATGGTGTGAAAGCAATAAACGGTAGAAACCATACTTTGAATACACAACAACCATTTTGTTTTTTACTTTCAGTATAGTATTCAATAAATTACATGAGATATTCAATACCTTATTATAAAATAGGCTTTGTGTTAGATGATTTTGCCCAATTATACGCTAATGTAAGTGTTCTGGGTATGTTTAAAGTAGCCTAGGTTAAAGCTAAGCTGTTGTGTAGCTCGGTGTATTAAATATAATTTTTGACTTACAATATTTCCAACTTATGAGCTTATTGGGACATAACTCCATTGTAAGTGAAGGAGCATCTGTATTGCAGAAAGATAGATTTAATTAGTCACAGCAATGACTCAAAATTACTCAAAGATAAAAGCATGATTTTGCTGTTCATTTTGAATCTTCTGCAGTGTTTAACATGGCCTGGTTATACAACTGTTATTTATTAGTTATGCTTAGAAGATTAGCACAATAAATTAATAAATAATGTTAAACTATCAGAGTTCATACTTTTGGATGTAAACTACACCAAGAGAGCAGATAAGGAATTGTACCCCTTCCCAGTGGTCTAAAATAAATTAGAACCAGCAAAATATACCAACAGTTATCAAACAAAAGGTAGATCACAACGTTATCCAAAAATCTTTGAAAAGTTTTATTTGAAACACAGAGAAAGTAGTATCCAAAAATCCACAGAAATTTTTGTATAGTTTGGTGAGGATCCTCTTCATGCTTCAAAGGCATAGTCAAATGGGGAAAGGTGAGTCCACTAAATTCAGAAAAGAATTTGCCAATTTCCCTCAACTAAAAGAAAGGGAAAATGTAGAGAATGTACACCCCTTTACTTATTAGAGTAGTTTGAAAATAGCTGCTTGGGAGAGGTAAGAGAAATGTTAACACCCAATGCAGAATTTTTCTGTCACATGCAAAGCATGGAGTCTATCCTAAACAACGTGAACAATTTGAAGCCTAAAAACAATCCTGTGGAATTAGAGTGCCCCCATCACAGACAGGCCATCAATAAGATTATAGAAAAAAGAAAAGATGGGGGCAGGGCTCAGGCCTGTAACCCTAGCACTCTGGGAGGCCTAGGTGGGAGGACTACTTGAGCTCTGGAGTTTGACCCCAGACTGAATAAGAAAGAGGAAGACTCCATCTCTACTGAAAATAGAAAAAAATAGCCTACGAGGTGACACGTGACTCTAGTCCCAGCTACTCAGGAGGCTAAGGTGGGAGGATTGCTTGAGCTCAGGAGTTTGAGGTTGCAGTGAGCCATGATGACACCACTGCACTCTAGCCCAGGTGACATAGTGAGATCATCTCAAAAAACAAAAACAAAAACAAAAGTTGGCAAAGCAAACTTTTCTACAGTATAGTATAGTTAAACTTTAGAAGTATTTTGTAAAGTTTCAACAAACGTGTTGACTTTTAAAAAACAAGTATTAATTAGAGTTTATGGATTTGTTTGAGAAGAATTGTTCTTATAATATTAAGGCTTTCCTCTATGAATGTGATATATACCTTCATTTATTTAGTTCTTTATTGTTATTATCAAATGCCTTATAGTTTTATATGTATGTATTTTATACTCTTTCTGTTAGATTATTCTTGGGTATTTGATCAATTTTTATGCTATAGTAAAAAGTTTCTGTTACAAAATTTTATTTTCTAAATTTTAGTTAGTGTTATAAAAATAAATTGTGTTGAGTAAACTTGCTAAGCTCACTAATTTAATTTAATAACGTACTTTTAGATTCTTTTGGATTTTCTAAACCCACTCATATCATCTGCAAATAATGAGAGTTTCAATTCTCCCCTCTCGAATACTTACACTATGTATTAGTTTGCTCACTTCCTTGTTTGCTTGCATGTTTGTTTTTGTCTTACTGCATTGCTATGACCTTCAGTTGAGTCTTGAAAATAAATTGTGGTCCTGAGCAGCTTGTTTTGTTTTCTATTTGAAAGAGAAAGCATTCAATATTTTCCAATTAAGTATAATATTAATATATGTTATAGATGCTTGGATATATGTCATTGATAGATTTAATAATACATGCAATAGAATTTTTGTAGATTTTTTTAACCCATAATAAGGAAATTACTTTCTGTTCTTAATTTTGCATGCACTTTTTTTTTCGTGAAAAGACATTGAATTTTATCAATGTTTTTCTGCATCTACTGAAGTGCCCATGTGATATTTCCTTCACTGTTCAGTAAATGCACCAAATCAAATTTATTTTTACATCTTAAAACATCCTACAATTTTGGTATTGAATCCAACTTAGTTGTGCTATATTATCATTTTTGTATGCTGCTGAATTTTTTCCTGCTGTTTTAGTGTGTACATATATATAAATTGTGTTTTTGGTTTGCAGTTTTTTTCCAATGTCTTTGTCAGGTTTAAGTATTATGGATATGCTGTCCTCATAAAATTAGTTGAGCAATTTATAGCTTTTATATTTTCTAGAAATGTTTCTATAATACTATTGATATTTATATTTTTAAAAGCCAATAGACTTCTGGTTTGGGGCCCAACATGTGAAAAGCTTAAAAGTGTTCACTCCCATCCTCACAAGAAAAAAAAACTGAACAAACTGAAAATCAACAACTCCTCTTAAATCAGAAAATTGAAGTCACAGTACAAACTGCTGCCCTATAAACTTATAGACAGATACTTTTTTTGTATACTTTTTATATGCAGTTTATTATCATATAGTTAATATTTTCTTTTCTTTTCTTTTCTTTCTTTCTTTCTTTATTTATTTATTATAGCTTATTATGGGGGTACAACCGTTCTGGTTAAATATATTGCCCATGCCCCTCCCAACCCCCCGAGTCTGAGCTTCAAGAGTGTCCATTCCCCAGACAGTGCACATCGCACTCATCATGTAGGTATACAATTTCATTTTAATTGCTAATATGACCCTAGATTATGTAGGCATATAGTTTCCTATTTCTGACATGGGTATTTTGATGGTTATCTATTTACATTGATTTAACAGTGCATTTTGGTTAGAGAACATATTCTGTATAATTACAATTCATTGGGATTTTTCACTGGAATTTTTGACTTCACATATTGTAAATATTTGGAAATATTTCATGTGTACTTGAAAATGATATATAATCTGCAGTTATTTACAATGTTTTACCTATGTAAATTAGATCAATAATACGAAAAAATGTAAAAGGTGGTCTGTGATTGTTCTCGTCAGAAACACATGAATATTTGATCCTTGGTAGAATACTACCCATGCTGTAAAATCAGAGACCTTATAGGAGTATGTTGGATCCCAGATAAATGATATACCCTGCTATCTATACTATATATAGCATTTGACACTCATTCTTAAATTAGTTTATTGAGTAACTTGTGATTGATGAGTGGGCAGTAATTAATGTGATATAGCTGATGCTGAGGAGTTTATACGAAATTGGTTTTTATTTTGCTCAAGTACATACATTAGTAATTCTTTCAGAAAGCCATTTACCCAGGGCTCTGCCCTATTTCTTAGGTACAGTTATCCATACTTACAGGTAAATGCTTCTGCTACCCACTCCTTGAGAAGCCAGATTTCTAACCTGCTCCAAGTGCTATTTCTCTAACTGTCAACCTGAACATTTCCCAGGGCTTCTTTTTTATGCCATTTATCCATTACTTCTGGGTTTAGAATATCATAGAAACATTCCCACCTCTGCAGAATTACTCTTGTATGTATGTTTTTGGATATAGTCACTTCCATATATCTGGTACACATGTTCCCATCTTGTAGGAATTTCTAACATTCTATCCCTCAGATGGTATTCTCTGGTTTTAGCACTAAGTATTTATTAATTTTAATACCTATTCTTACTGTTAAGAATTTTAGATGTAAGGAAGGCCCATGTACTCAGGCATTCTAATTGATTCATTCCCTGGCCTTTCCCTTCTTCTGAGTCTTTCTCAGGATCTCTCTTGATGAGAACTGGAGAAATTTCCCTGTTTACAAAGATTTATTCTCCAGGGTAAATTTCAGCATGTATGTGCTATCATAGTTATTCAAAGTGGCGTAACCATAGTATGTGAAACTATAGGTGTGCTAAGGACTTACAAACACTCAGCCTAGTAAGCCTGATTATATTTCCAAAGAGAGGCTGTGGGTCAGATGTACAGATAATTTTAGGCAATGAAAATGATAGCAGCAATAGAAATATGATGGGAGACCAAATAATATATTTAAGAGTTAGTGGGTAGATCAATTTGGCTATACCAAAGATTCAAGAAGTAAAATAGTGGAAGATGAAGCAAATAAATTGAGACCAAGCTATGTAATTTGAAACATGCTAGTCCTTTGCATAATACACATCTCCAAGAATAAGAAAAAAAAATCCTTAACGTATCCTTATATGGATCTGCATGTGGTCTCTGTCCACTGTACAAAGCTGAACGCTTGATTTTTTCCTCCTTTGTTATATACAGTCTAACTCACAGCTCTTGTTTAAGTTCCCCAAACATGCCTTTCCTCCTTCAAAATATCATCATTACTCTAAATATGCTGTTCCTTTTGCCAAACCCTACTCTCAGAACTTTTTTAAACTAATTAATTCTTCAGATCTCAGCTAAATTCTACCTTTCTAAAAAACAGTTTCTGATTTCTTCATTTAATAACTTCAGGAAAGACTATTATGTCTTCTGATAACAGCCTAGAACTCTATTTCATAATACTTAACACAGGAATAATTAAATAATTTATTCTGTAATAGTCCCTTAAGGCATTTCTCACCTGACAGAAGAATAGAAGCCTCACCAGGGCAGAAACTATGACTGCCTTATTCAGTAAATTCAAATTATATAAGAATTTGAGTCCAATTGAAATGAATTTTTGAAACATAAAACTCAAACCAAAGACATAATGATAACTCACAAATATATATAAATGTTTGAAAATTAACCTCCTAATTACTTACTCTTCTATATAAAATTTAAAAGTAATTGATAGAGATAATTTTCATATTCATTTTCAGTTATAAATTTGAAAATCTTTTACAACAGAATTTTACAAATATGTTGGAACTTTGTGTAGTAAAAAACACTGAATTACGAATGAGAAAATCTGTATTCCAATTCTTATCATTAGTTAGGTGACTTATCTCTTTGATGCACCTGTATCATTGTTAGAATGCCAGGTTTAGATAAAACCATGTATATAAGTTGTTTTGACATTTAAAAATATTATATATATTCAGCTTTTACTGATATCATCTTGACTTTCTGAAGTAGTTAACAAATGGTAATCATTCTATTAATCACTAGTTGGAATTTTAACTAAAATTTCCTCCATCATTTCTGATTTACACATACCCTCTGAAGACCAACATAACTTTGTGCTAATAAAGTTAATGGCCTTTTATATTATTACATTTAGTATTATCTTGATTTTTACTCAAAAATGTCTTCTTCTACCTTGACACTTTCCAAAGAATGCTACCATGTTGCAATTTTTGTTTAGTTTATCGTTTTTGGAGCCTTGGGCATATATTCCTTTGTTCTGAGTATGAATCAGATCATTCCTAGGCATTCTTATATCAGGATTCTCTTTTACAGCAGGAGGTGCTATTGGGATATATATTCTACATCCAGAACATACCTCTGATAAAGACAGTGGTTTGTAATAAATAGATCCTGTTAAAGGTGTATGTTGACTTGGTCTACAATATTCTTTTTTTTTTTTTTTTTTTAAGACAGAGTCTTGCTCTGTTTCCTGGGCTAGAGTGAGTGCCGTGGCGTCAGCCTAGCTCACAGCAACCTCAAACTCCTGGGCTTAAGCCATCCTACTGCCTCAGCCTCCCGAGTAGCTGGGACTACAGGCATGCGCCACCATGCCCGGCTAATTTTTTCTATATATATATTTAGTTGGCCAGATAATTTCTTTTCTATTTTTAGTAGAGACGGGGGTCTCGCTCTTGCTCAGGCTGGTCTCGAACTCCTGACCTCGAGTGATCCTCCTGCCTCGGCCTCCCAGAGTGTTAGGATTACAGGCGTGAGCCACCGCGCCTGGCCTACAATATTCTTTTCAGCTCTTTTTTTCCAGCTATTTGCACAAGATAAGGTGCATGTCTACATGTATCAACAACAGCTAGAGGAAAGATATGTTCTGTTTCTCACTAGAGTCCCTTCAATGAAATGTCAATCAAAGTATGTTAGTCCAGTTGTCAGTACCCACATTAACACTAAAATAAGCATTAAGCTTTACAAAACCATGAAGACAAGGTGAAAAGGCACCAGCAAGTCATTGATTTTAATCTTAGATTAAATATTTATTCTTACACTCCAAAAAATTTTATCTTGAAAAAAAACAACAAAAAACAAATCTGCTTTTGAGGTCATTCCACTAAAGGGGACTGGCAACTGTTTTTAAATGCTACCTTAGTGTTGATAGTTTGAAAATATGAAGTATTTATTGTTTGATTTTTGTCTTTCTTACAACCTAAGTTTGGCAGAAACCCTGAGCATATTCTCAGGGAAAAAGAAAAAAAAAAAAAACTTCGACATTTCAACCATCTGCCAGATATACCTATCAAATTATTCATTTCTCAGGCTGCTTAAGGTTATTTAAATTCATAGCTTTTCAAACTACTGACAAGGTTTGCACACTGTGAAGAAAATGAATATTGTTAAGGGTTAAATGGACAGCTTCACACTTTAAATGCATTATAAATTCACCCCAGGCACTCTCCTACTGATTTTTCTCTTTATTATTTTGTTTTACAATCAGGGACTCTTCATAATTGTGGACCATGCTGACAATCTGCATGACAACGGAAAGATTCAAACACAACTGACCCAGGTATAGGACAATAGGTGCATTATACCTGCAAGGAAACAAGCTTTCAAATAAATTTTAGATACACAAACAGTGCTTCCAGAAATAAAGATACACAGTTAAACCCACAGCCTGCCTTGCTGGGCGTATCTACCCCACTCTGAGCAATTTGCATGAGTTGACATGAAGACAGGCAAGACCACCTTTAGAAGTGGTCATCATTAAAATGCAGGCTGTCTATCAAGAGAAACTGTCTCCCAGGAATCAATACCTAAAAAGTCTTGTGGATAACTGGTCTGCCAGACACTTTAAAATTTCCACAATGCTGAAAATAGTGCATAGAAAGTAGAGATCCTATTGCTTCGATTTCTTTTTATCACTTTCTGTCCTCAATCAAGTTTGTTAACTTAAAGACAGACATTTACCACTAGGTGTCATTCAAAGAGATGTTGACCTTTCATTTACAAAACCCCTTAGATTTACTCTGTGCTTTTTCTAAGAGATTCCCTTTTTTCATATACAACAAGCAAAGGCCTGCAGTGTTGAGGACATGATTTAGGATGACACTGGAACTTGCACCCCCTGGTGGCCAACGGGCCGTGTTTCATTATCCTTCTTTTTGTTTGGTTTGGCGAAATTGGTTGAATGAGAGATTGAAAAATATTTTAATAAACTTTGATGTAAAGTGGCAGTCATGCAGTGAGGGTCTGAAAAGGGTGGCATCTTTGGAAATCATTGCACTTGGACCCAGGATCTGTGTTACAGGGCACTATAATAAAACCATACTCTTTTTTGTCCGGCATACTTGGCAGAAAAACGTTTTAATCCTGCCTCAGCATTAAACTTATGCCAGTTACTTAACTTTTCTGATCCTTAATTTTTTTCACTTGTAAAATAGGGCTAATAATTTTATCTAGGTCATAGAGTTCTTGGATGCAACAAATGAGATAATATATTACAAAGGCTTAGCTCCGTGATTTTGTAGTGCTGGAGAAATGACTGTTGAAAATGACAGTTGTGATATGATAGTTAATATGATATCACTCTGTCAGCATAATTGGTATAATGAGAGCTAATAGTTGTAAATAATAGTTGTGAACATGTGTATGTAAGAGTTAGATTTATGAATTATGAATATTGTTTTTTTACTGGTAGTCCTAAGTTCAGATATACAGAAAGGGGAAATTGTTTTTATTTTTCCCTCTTTCCATAGAAACAAAATCATAATTATGAAGACCTGAGTCTAGGCAAGCTCACACAAGTCTAAAGCTAACATACTGGCCCTTTTCACTGAAAACAATAGAAAATTGTGTGATTATAATAGCACTCATTAAATCAAAATATGCATATTTCATATAAAATATGCAGTGTTGTATTAGATATAGTTGTTTGAGTAAAATCCTGATTACTTAGAAGATGATAAGTAGACATAAAAAGAGATTTCTGCAAAGATTGGGGACATTTGGCCATTTGCATAGGCCTTCGGCTTTAGAGACAGGAAAGCTTCCACAGCTGTTTTGTCAGATGCCCCAAGTTTAGATTCTGGTTCCATTACTAGAGAAAGCTTGTGACCATACGAAGAGTTCTAAAATCTCTCTGCGCCTCAGTTTCCACATCTGCACTAGAGCAATAATAACAGCTTTTATCTTATAAGGCTATTTTTGAGAATTACATATGTGTGAGTGTATGCAAGATAACCAACAGCCAATAATAATGAAACTAGCTAACCCTATATGTATTTCCTCCATATACATTGTCTGATGGATTCTTGGTGACTTATTTAAAACTTAAAGAATTCTTTAATTGAATATTTTTTAAATGTTTGGTCCTGAGATGATGATTAATAATCATCTTCAAGAAAATAAGAAGAGAATGAATAGATTCTTCTCTTCCACGCTTGAATCTTAATAATAACCTTAATGTAAAGCAATATGACTTTGGTTAGAGACAAATAGAATTTCCCCAATATGGAATAATTTGTACTCAAAATGGATTATTGAAGGAGGTAGTAGAATTTCTTTCTTAGAAGAACTTCAAAAATGAAATTGTTAAAGGTCAAAAGTATGCTTTTGAAGCTGATTATATGGGAAGGCCCCGGAATGAAAGTTCTTGCTTTTTATAAGTCACCTTCAGGAATATAGAGCAGACCGAAAAGACTTAGACCCTGGCACTAGTCTCCCCCAGATCCTAGGGCAGATACTGGGGATGCAGACATATGTGTAGTGTCTGAAAATCGGCAGTCAGAGTACACTGTCAGGATGGTGTGAAGCAGTCATAACCTTAGGCGTGGGGAACCTCTGCCATGACATAACTGGCATTACGTGATTGCAAGCCAGAACAGGAAACAGTGTTTTTGTAGTACCTATTCATTTTACCCAATCTTTATCCTCTCCAAAACTATAAACAGCTTGTAAAAATACACTCGATTCAGCAAGATAAAACTAAAAGTAATTAGTTGAGCCTTTCTGGGCTTTGTAGAGATGAACTTTGTAGGGATGAACTTTGTAGGGATGAACTTTGTAGGGAATGTCAGGGATGAAATTACTGCAAACAAACATTGCCTGTGAGGTCCTGCATAATTGATAGAGGTGGATGCTGAATTTTTCTTAACAATTATCAAAAGGTGAAAAATAGTTACATAATTCAGAGTGTTTGAAAAATAAAAACAAGTAGGCCAGTAAATAAAAAATAATGCATTTTAGTTAAAGTATAATGATTCCTGTATCCAGGTTCAAAAGAGAAAGTCTTCCTATGGATTCTCAAAAATAACTCACTGCGCAAAGTGATGGGAAATATCCTCAAGAGCAGCCTTATAGTGCATACAAAAATGGATTTAACAGAGCTGGATGATTCTTACAATGTTCTTCCATGTAGGCTAATGGCATAATAAAAAAATCATTCCAGCAAAAATAATTCAATGAGTGGACAAAACCAGTGCAACATGGCAACGGTAATATAAACATAAGCAAAGTTTGGGCTGTCAGCAAATACCAGTGCTTGAGTATTCAGCTGGGATCCACAGGCTCCATTCCTTCCCCTGGTTAGGAGACTATCGTGACCATAGCAGAGGTACAGAACTAATAGCATTTAGGGAATTGCTTAGATGATAAAAATAGGAACTAAAGGCAGAGGAAAGAAGACAGAGACCCAGTTATCCAAATTGGAGCATAAAATGAAGTTGGTGTCTCAGGAACATTGTTGTAGTTTAGTTATAGATCTGGAGGACAAGGTCCTCTAAAGCAAAAGAATCTGGTTGTGCAGTTCAAAAATCCTGGGAAGGAGCTATTAAATCCATTCCAATGAAAGTGAGAGCAGGGCTGGAATAAATTTACAGGTTGAGTAGCAATGAAATATTACTGTAAGACATCGTGGTTGTGGAGAGACAGGAACTCTCATACACTGCTGGTGGGACTGTAAACTAGTACAACCCCTGTGGAAAGCAAGATGGAGATTCCTTAAACAGATTCAAGTAGACCTTCCATACGATCCAGCAATCCCATTATTGGGCATCTACC
>JAQIFY010002004.1:0-13706 GCA_028533085.1 Varecia variegata | reverse complement strand
GTAAGAATTTCACTAAACCTAAATCTATAGCTACTATCTGGATATTTCGGGCTTCTCATGACAGTAGACCAACACACACACACACACACACACACACACACACACACACACAAATGTTTTTCTGCTGGCAGGGTTCCGGTTGACAAGGAGATTGTCACGAGGGTTGCTGCTACACAACATTAGGAGGGAAGACTATGCATGGAAGTCAGGGGGACTCGCCCAAGCCCTTCCATGTCTGGAGATAACTGTAAATGGACCATTGCAGCAGCCACTGGGTGAACGGGCTCAGAAACCATGGATTCATCGGCCTCTGGCATAAAAGTCTGGGTCATCCCACCAAGCGGGCTACCAGCACAAGAGTTGGCCAAGGTCGCAGGGAAATTAGGAAGGGTCAACTAAAGGAAAGAAAAGATGAATATAAATTATGACTTTAGTTCTAACTCTAGAAGCTCACCATCTTGATGTACCATGTTTGGGTTTTTTTGTTTGTTTTTTAAAAAGTGTGACCAGTCTCCATCTTTAAGAATCACTGACAGTGGATACTGGCCGGGCATCTACCTACCAGCTCCTAAAACTTTTTGCTTCAGTACTCCCTCTTGTGGCCAGAGTCTGTTCTGTCCACACTTGGGGAGGGTGGGTACTTAACACCCCAGTTCCTTTGAATTTGGGGCAGGATAACACAAGTGAATATGCTATATGGCTTCCAGAATTCCGCAGCAGAATTAAATTCCTTTACATTAAATTAAGATCCTCTAATTGGCCTCTTTCTTTCCCTGACTCATTTCCTCACTTCTTTAACAGTGTTTCCTATGATCACCTCCCAAATAAACTACTTATACTCATTCTAATCTATGAATGAAGTTCAGTTTCTGGAAGAAGGCAGATTAAGATATTTACCATAAAACTTGCTGGTTTTATACAAGTTCCCTAGATATGCCAAATCTGCAATGAATTTAATGTTTTTAGATATTCTCTTTTTCTATGTCAAAGATAATATTTTATTAATAACCATTCCAATGATTTGTAATGAACAATATGTTTACATACAAATAAAGCTAAATAAGTATCTTTTCTGATCATCTTATTAGGGAGATCAAGCATTACATTTTATTTGTTTGTATTTTGAGAAATAAGTGGTGAGTTAGCACACAGGGTCAAATGGTAAAATCAGACTCGCATGAATCAGAGATTTTATGCAGTATAAAACTGTACTAACTAATGTCAAGGATATATATAAGCTAAAGGATTACTTAGGGTTCAGATGAAGCAGACAGAGGTCTGTACATGGAGGACGGCTCCCTGCCTTCTTCTTTCCTGTGTTGGACACATCCCTCTAGCCCACATGAAAGGAAGTACCAAAAAGAGTTTCACAGTGTTTCTTGTAAACTTATTTAAACTGAGAAATATTTCCAGTTTATTTCCCTGAAAATTATATCACCAGTGAGACCTTTTTCCAGGAATCTTGCCTCATAGAGACTGGATTCTATTTACTATAGCTACCCTTCACCAGGAATAGCCCACTAAAAGCATTTCAGGGATAAATTCTCTACCTCTTTGTAAATACCAATAATCTAGTTCCCTGGAGCTGTAGTTAACAAAAGATGATACCAGGTCTCCTACCTTCTTTTTCCACGGTGGTACCTTTCCAGTGAAGAGAGTAAATCACCTGCCTTAACTTTTTTCTCCCAAGTGATTTCAGAGACAGATCTAGTTTCAACACATAATAAACTCCCCACAAGTTCCTCCTCCTCCACCTATATCTTTATGAATGTATCCAAATCTAAAATAATATCCACCAGAAACTGGCCATAAAATATTTTGCATACATTTTACTAATTGAAATGAGACATAGTAACATTCATTTGTCATGTTTCATTTGCTTTAGAGTTTAGTACTTTTTAGCTATGAGTAGGAAGGTCTAAAATGGTTCTGAGGAAAAAAAGACTTTATAATAAGAGCACATTCAAATGTCTATGGGTTCTTATGTTAATAAGAAAAAACATACTTTAAAAACATAATTTGCTATGGATATGCATCCAGGGTGAAAATGAACACCATAATGACTACAAACTTGCCAGATAATCCTATTGCCAACTCGCTACTTATTAGGAGTTCCAATGTTATCAATGAGTGAAAGGGCTCGTGTTACCTATTTAAGCTCCTCTGAGTGAAGGAGAATATGTCAAATGCTTTTCATTTATATTCATTACTTCAATTACTTTACTCAGGGGCAAATTTTTACAATCTAAAAACGAAATTTTGGAATGGAACTAAATGTGAATTGGTCTCTAAGGACAGCTTGGTAGGATAGTCTTATATCAGAGATATTTCAACCTATCCAAGATTAAAAATATAAAGTACTTAAAGTCAGGGGGAGATAGAAATTGCAGGTTTAATTCAGGAAAATGCAGTCATCTTATACTCACTGAAGCTACATTCACGAAATCATCATCTGAGAGAGTTTCTAACATTTCGGAGACAGACGTTCGTATCAGTTTAAGCGTCAATCCGCTAACACTTCCGCTCCTATAAATAGACAAATGGGTCCACACATGTTACTCACCATGTACTTAATCAAGAACATCATACGGAAAGACAACTTATGCACTAACTTTAGATCATTTATATATTATTCAAATAATAATTTTATCTTTAAAAAATCAGTAGTAGAAAAGGCTGGATTTTTTGATAGCATGGAAATCTTTCTATCAATATCAGTATGTATGTATTTCTAACTGAAATTAACAAAACTATATGTTAAGTGAATTTTAAAAAATACAGATGCTGATGGCATATTCACTCATTCAGGGAATATGTATTAAATACCAGTTCTCTGTTAGCCAAGTTTAAAGTGAGAGGTACAGACGTTGATAGATACAGTCATTGCCTTAGCAAGCCCATTGTTTGATTTGATTAAACCAATAATTATAAAGCCACATAATAATTGTGATAACAGATTTGTGGACAAAATGCCTTGTTCTGTACCCTGAAGCAGATATCCTCTAGGGTTTAGTCTTTTTCTTTTCTCTACATATTCTGTGACACTTAGTGACCTCACCTATGTACAGACAACTCTCTAGGCAACTAGGCAACTAACTCCCACTTCTATTAATACATTTTTAGCTCCCAATATTTTCCCAGTTTTACCATTCTAGCTGTCTGCTAAACAACTAAGACTCAATGTCCAAAATGACAAATTACTCCCAAACATGGTTTCGTTTCTATTTGTGTTCTTGGTACCAACCAGGCTCTGTGTCGGTCATCCAATTTGCTTCCCCCTCTCAACCTTCCTACCCATTCGGACAATTTCCCTTATTCATTCCACTTCCCAGTGTTCCCAAAGCAGTGGTCTCCCCTCCACCCTCATTCCTCCCTGGCTCAGTCTTCATTGCACAAAAACACTGAGCTAGAACAACAGCCACTTCCTCCATCCAGCTCTTAGTATTCTCTTCCATGGGCTAACAGGTGAAAATTCTGGAAAAATACCCTGATCTGATATTTTTAATAGCTCATAGTTACCTACTAAATATGCAGCTATCTCAATAGCCCTGCCTTCCAATACTTTCATAATCGGCTTCTGTTTCAGCCTTTTTCTCTCTCTCCTTCCACCTCTTCCAGACAGCTCCCCAGATATGCTCACCTGTGCCACTTTGCTCTGGCAATTCTTCCACCTGAAATTCTAATCTCTTTCCTCTCCCCTCCCATGCCTGACTTGTAAAAATCTTAGCCATAAGGATTCAATCCCAATTTTATCTCCTTAATGTTCTCCTGACACCATAAGAGAAAGTGCTCTCTCTTTTTTATGGATTCCTTTGGTGCTATGTCATCCTTTATATCCATTACTTGCTGCAGTTACTTTAGTTATTTGTTAATGTGGTCTAGTTTCCCTAATACAAGTGAATTATCTTTGAGATCAGGGACTATAACTTAATCATCCCTGCCTCTATGTTGCCACATTGTATGGAGGAGAACCTCAATATATTTCTGTTGAAATAATTTTTAAAAATAGTATTTCAATTCCATATATTTTCTATCTTGGGATATACATTTGATTTCCACAGAGTTTAATATAAGAAATTATTTCTGAAAATTATCCTACACCCAATACGATTATAATATATTGTATTGTCATTTAGATTTCTACTTAAGAAGAATGTCAAGGATTAGCAAATGATATAAGATCCACAATAAATTAATTAAAGCAACATGTGGCTTAAATGCATTTTATTGAATACAATAGGAATTACCACTTAAATTACATTTGTCGAATTAGGTTATCTTCTCTTTTTCAGGCTGGGTTAGAAGGCTTTGGACAACTAAACTGAACTTGTTTACTTCAGGTCAAAATGGAAAATTCAAATTCTGATAATTGCCTGTGATATATTCATTTAGTTGCCTACAAATTACTAGGTTTTGTATCTTCCAACGAGACAAAGAATAATATTTTTTTCTCTTGGAGAATATAATCTAAATATCTTATACTTCATGTTTTAATTCCTTGATATTACTATTACAAAGTAAATCTCTATAGGATATAATCTTTTCAGTGTTCTACATTTGCATCTTCAACCTTATTAGAAAGAGTCTACGCATGCATCTATAATAAATACACACATATATCTTTACTCAAAGCAATATAACAAATAAAATGACCAATATAAAAACTCCTGGAATTCTTTCTTATATATCATCATTTCCCTTGGAAAAGTCCCAGTATTGACATTTAGTATATTTAACATTTACCTACTTTGTGGATAAATTCCTAAAAGTTAACTGAATCATTAATGACTAAGTGTCAACTAAATGATTTTTTCTTTTTGTGCCAGGAACTGCTTAGTTTCAGCAACCCTGTACTTTAAATATTTTTCAAAATATAAAGCAAAAATTGGAGGCAAATAACTAATTTTTCAAAAAGCTCAGACTTGAGAACTATGCCACAATTTCCCATTATAATATAGATTCTTTTCATTATCAATTAAAAAATTTTTGTTTTGTTATTGTCTTAATATGGCTTCTATATCTGGGTATAAATCATCATAATTACTCTTTTTTTAACCTATCAAAATTTCTGAGTCCCAATATATTACCTTACTGTTAACTACAAATCCTTCTATATTCTCAACACATAAATATGTAATATTTAACTACTCACACATCAACCAGAATAAGCATGTCTTTAGGAGATGCAGCTCCTTGGATATACCTGAAAAAAATACGATATAAATATTTTTTTTCTCTTGGAAAATATCAAACATTGGTATTTGTTGAATTGACATTTATTGATCTCTGAGATAAGGTCTTTCTAAGCAAAGATCCACTTCCATTCTATTTCAGTAGACAATGGCCTTTTATTCATATTTTGCAATGTCAGTTTTAAAAAGCTATGTTTAAAATTACATTAGAGATGTCAGAGGCATGGCATTTAAAGTGTTATTTTTTAGATATTTGTAACAAAAGATAGAGAGATGTATTTTAATACTAGCAGTGAAAGAAATTAACTTTAGAAAGGACATTTTTCTGGAAAAAAAATTTATCCTTAGCTTTAACTGTTGAACACAGTTTTAAAAGTCACTCTAGGAAATAACAGATTCTCAAATTTTTAAATGCAAAAATAAACAGAAAAAGAGATTAAGTACTCTAGGTACATGAAAAAACAACATCAAAAAAGAAATATAATAGGCCAATAAAGTAATTTAAAATGGCGCAATACATAATGTTGTTACAAAGAATTTCCAGTAGTGGTTCTCAAATTTTACAGGGTCGAATGATCACCTGGAGAATCAGTTCAAAACCTTGATTCTCAAATTCAACCCGACAGAATCAGAACCTCTGCATTTTAAAGAGACCCTTGGAGAGTTTTATGCAGAGGTTCAGTGATTGCAGGTAAATGACCTAAAAAGCTCATGTTGCCTGGCCACGGACTGATGGGGGACAGGGAGCCTGTTTTCTCCAACAGGAAGGACTGCACCTGAACTCAACTTTCTGCTTATCTCTTAGGCCTCTTTGCCCATCACTCTAAATCTAACTTCTCAGAAGCCTGCCAGACAACTTGACAATTAGTTTTCAGAATACATGCAGCACAGGTAATATTTACCCTGGACTATGTGTTGACAAAGCAGTTAGAGTTTATAACCTGCACCCACGCTTGTTTCTCTATAATAAGGTAGAGTGGCAGAGATGCAGGTATATTCCCACGGAAGGCAAATCTAGTTCATGCCTAGCATCTTAACACTGATCCTGCTATGCCTCTTGATGGGAAAATGAGAAGACAGAATATTGTCTGCCTCTTCCAGTTAGCACCTAACATTTAGGTTTCCTCCAAAACAACAAATTCCTGAACCCAAACCATATGATATAGTAATTTTTGCCTCTACTCAACAACCATTGCCACACAGGGACACATTAGAGACTTATTAATAAGAATAACATGTAAAGCTATCACTATTATATATTGTTAGTATTCATGTAAATTGCCACTGGGATGTTTAGCAGAACATTTAAAAAGCATTAAATACATGCCGTTTAAATCTAATATTATGCTGCTTAGAATTTGTCTGAACCCTAGGCAAAACATTAGAAATAACCTAAATGTCCAACAATAGGGGATTTCATAAATAAGTTAACATACAGACTTCTTTTAAATGATGTTATATTTCTTATCATGAATATGTACTCAGAGGTATTAATATGAAAAGTGTGAGACACAAAATATTTTGCTGTATATAATGTAAACTCATTAAAAATATATATCCCCACATTCAACACCTTTTTAAAAACTCAAATAAAATACAATTAATGGTGTAAAAAAACAAAAAAAATTAATAGCTGTTTCCCAGTGAGTACAATTATGGACTTTTTTGTATTTTTTGAGTTTCATGTAAGGAGAATGAATGGCTTTAGTAGTAAAGAACAAATAAAACTCTTTTTGGAAAAAAATAAAACCTAAGCTATATGAATATAACTAGGGGCAGCTTTTACCTTGGGGCCAGTTCTCATTAGTTCACTGCCAGAGGCAAACTATCTTCTACTCTATCTCATCTCTTTGTTAGAGTTCTACTCCAAGCAGACCGGGAGCCTTTCACTGGAAATCCCCACCAGCTAAAAGAGATTTAGTGCTGAGACAGTTTTTAATATAAAACTTAAAGTACTCCATTTGAAATAAATATGAGAAATCAGTTCAACAACATTATCATTACCCACTTGAACTCCTCATTTTCATTTACTTTGAATCATATTTACTTATTTAAAAAAGATCACCAGGGTACTTTTAATAAGTAGGTAATATTCATCCTAATAATGAACTGATTACCTCCAACTTTTTAACAAAAAAGTTAACTTTCTTTTTTCCATTTCATCTCTTCATGGCCAGCTAAAAATTCTTACCATGGTCTTCTGCGTACATCATAAAGGTCAATCTTATTTGGAGTTCTACTATTGTCAACCCACGGAGAAGCTTTAAGAGAGAGAGACAGAGAGAAAGTACATCAAAGTATTAGATATGCTCTACAAAAATAATGTAAAATTTTAAAACAAATTACAAAACACCATAAACACATAATTCCACTTATCTATAGCAATGCTCAAATGGGAGATACCATTTTTATGACCTCAATATTTTCCTTTTATTAAAGTGGAAAACAACACAGCAGTACCAAAGAAAATTCAACAGAAGTCAATTCCCTTTTTTCATACTATTTCAAAAGTAACATTTAGAAATGGGGTGTTCTGGGTACTAACTTACCTATTTTACCAGGTGTCCAGAGGTTATACATTTTCTTTCCTCTCTACTAACTGAAAATTTACCTTGACAAAAAAAATGTATGTGCTGCTAATAGAAATTGTACTTTCAATTATTTGCTCCTTTTATTTTCATTCAATGCCACTCTTTCTTGGTCTATATAAAATTGTTGTTTTCTTGGATTGTTATCACATAACAGCATAATTTTAATCTTCATATTCATGTATTTAATAATAGTCCATATTGAAATTCCAATTGAAAGGTTAAACTATAATTAAAATAACCCATAGAAAGCTTTTTTACTTTAAACTTATTTGAGTGATGTGAAGTAATTCAAGTATGGATCCAACCATTTTGTGTTAGTTTCACAGCCTTTATCATTTTTCAGTAATCAGAAAAAAACTTCTTAGTCTAATTGTATTGATTTTTAAATGCAATCAATTTATACTTATTCTAATTAAATCTACACTTAAATTAAAATGCTTTATATTCACTCATACCTTAGACCTAAAGAAAAATAAATGCTGATGAATTGGATGATAATTTTATGTTGAACAAGTCCCTCTCCTTGAACATGTTTAAACTCCTTGGAAAATTCCTAATTCATATGACTTATGCCCCACAATCTATTTTGCTTTTTTCTTTATTAGAAACTGTGAAAATTATGAAGAACTTTACTAAGAGTCAGGTTTATTAGCCAACTAAGATAAAATTTGGCCAATTAGGATATGTCAAAAAATATATATACAACTAAGCTCTTTCTTGATTGTGAAATTTCCTTCTTCTTAGTGGTTATATTATGAAACGATTTATTCATTTTAAATGACTAATCATATTTACACCAAACAGTATGTTTAAATATAACGCTCCCTCAACACCCATTTACTGACATAGTCAATTCACTGAAATGGTAAATTTACTTGAATTCTTTCAATTTGTATTTGCAGAAACTGGGAGCCAGTGACAAAAAATAGTGCTTTTTTTTTTTTTTTCTTTTTGTGGTAGCGCTAGAATTAAGCAACAAGCATGCTGCATGCTGGTAGACAGGTCAGTTCACTTTCTACTATTTCTCTATAGTATCTGACTCTCCAAGTTAAGGTCTTAGCAATACCTAAACATTTAAAGGCATTGTATCCTACTTTCAGTACCACATTGTGCTGGTTACATTAATACGTTTATTATTGCCTCTCACCTCCAAATGCACCCATCTACCTTGTTCTATGAAAATGATTTGAATCCTTTAAATAATTTTCTTTTGCCAGCTGGCACAATTTCAAACTTTGTCAGCAGATGATACAAGACAGACATTGAATAAGAAAATGGTTTTTGCTTCCTACTTCTGGTTTGTTTGCTCACAGGCTCTTGCAACATGTGCAACTTTTCTGGTGTCTGTCTCCTGCAGTGAGAGTATTTTCTCCAGTGCTCAGCTCCTAAAATATTGCAGTTTCCCGTTTCCCCATGGTCCTGCACCATTGGTAGCTTCATCAGGCCCAGAATCCTGTAGTGTTCTCACCTTCTCTGTCACCTAATGGCCAGCAGTAATCCCCTGGGCATTTTTGTAGTGGAGAGCTTCAGATGAGACAGCTCAAACTCCAGAGGGTCAATTTCCAGCAAATCCCACCAATGTGACATCACAGTGACTTCTCTGCCTTGAAGGGCCATAACCATGTCCTCTATAAGGTGTGGATCTCAGCCCAGGGGTACTGGGGGATTAGGGGCTCTTCCTTGGGTACTGTATCTCAGCCCTGGGGATTGTTATTGTACAGGGTGTCCCAAAAGTTGCCATACATAGGGAAATTGGGAAATTATAGCTAAAGGCACATTTATAAAATATTCATTAGAAAATTTTACAAAATTTTTCCTTTGTATGGAAACTTTTTGGACAGCCTGTATATTAGATTACGTAACATTATATCTGGTATTCCATATATTCTTTAGAATTCTCTGTACTCTACCCAATCCCTCATTACTCTAATTCTGTCATAGTTAATAATTCTTTATTAAAATTATAACTTTCCCTGTTCAGAATTCTGTGTATTTTTTTCCCTTTGGTGATTAGACCAAGACTGATACAAATGTACAGGGAGAAGAGAGAAATGGTATTAGTTACCACTGCCAATACAGCAACAGCAACCATGAGTTGCAAGTAGGCAGCAAAGAATTTGATAAATGATTTAATGAAACCAGAATTTCAAAGTTATGCTTAATGTTTAAATTAGATTTCTGAATTGTTTGCAGATCACATTCATCTAGGATTTCTATTTTCATTACAATTGCTAATTGAAATGAACTATGATATATATTACTATGCTCCATAAAATTTATATCTTTCTTTAAAGACAGAAAAAAATTTAAAACACAGGAATTTACAGTATGAGCCAGACCATTAAATTGTAATATCATTTATAATCTTATATGATTTATATTTAAAAATATTAATAATATTCTCAGGAGTTTTCTGAGATACTTACTATTGGATAATATCCCTTGACTATACTAAATTAAGATATTTATATTATGGTAAAATTACACAATAAAATTTCTTCTGTGATATTACTAATTAACTTGTTGTAAAATCCCATTGTGGCATTTAAGTGGTACATTATTTATATAGGCTCAGAATTATGGAAGATCAAGTAGTAAAAAGGATAACCATATATTGCAATTCCCTGAAACAATCAGCTTCATAATCATGCATAGTGAAAGCTACATATTTTGAGAGGAAATCAGAGCTTCTAAAATCCCTGAAAAAAGTGAAATATCATACATTTTAGATGTCCCTTTAGCTTTCCAGTAAGATTTCAGGATGGCAGGAGAGAGGAGTGGAAATGACAGCCCACGCTGGGGGCATCTCATTTCTGAATGCCGTTATTAAAGGTGAGAACGATCACTTATGAGAATGTTTTTTCCATGATCAAAAATGAACTGACATGTGTCTTTTACTAAAGCTACTGGACTACTTTTCTACTTCACATGATATTTAGGTTGTTCTATGGCAGTTATCAAATCATTTATTTAAGGTGTTTACCTGTATGTTAACTCAGAATACTGAAATATGTGGTAGAGAAATATTCTTTAGAAAATATACAGATTTTAGAGCCATTTTCTGGTTAATATGGTCTAGAAATAATGGGATAGTACCAATTTTTCATTTCAGCTATGAGGAAATAATAAAGCAAATAATGATAACATTGAAGACTAATTCTCTTGGTAGAAAAGCCATTTCAAATGACAGCTAATTCCATTTCCAATCAAGAAGCTCAAATGCATTTTTCTAATTCTAAAAGACTTCACATTTTGAGTGTCATGAAAATTTTAAAAAGTAAATTTCATACATTCAAAAATGTCTTTATAAGTTATTCCTTGTCCTTTGCCTAGGTGGAATTGGTGGATCATTAGTTTAGGCTTGTCACAATCATCTCTAGAATATTAGTCATGGCTCTGAATTGCAAGCCAAGATAATCAATTGGGATTGTTTTTTAAGCCAAAATTAACTCATTGAATATATATTGCCTGGCTAAAAGTATTTCCAGAATGGATTCTCCACAGTCCCTACTTTGCATTAGGGCTTCCACATCCAGGTCCAGGATAGGTAAGTCTCATGAGTGTGGATTATATACTCACACTGAGGTGCCCCAAAAATCTAGGAAAGCAAACAGCTGGCCACTTCAGATTTTCAGTTATCTGCTTCCCAATAAAGCTTTTAACCTGAGAAATACTCAAAATATATGATGATTCTATATTAGTTATGGTCACACCAAGTGCCTTAATGAACAATTCCAAATCCTTCAAGTTTTAGCACAGTGAAGTTACGTCTCACTCATATAACAGTCTAAGCTAGATATTTCTAGTCATGGGGTGGGGAGAGGGGTAGATTCTGCCTCAAGAGACTTAAAGCTTTTGTCTTCTCCAATACTTGGCTTCCAGGGTCACCCAGGGCATTGGGCATGTAGCTGCTAGATGGAGGGAAGCAATGTAGAGAAGGTGCACTCAAGGCACAAGAATCTCAGGCTTGAAGTGACATCCTATTTTCATTCATTTTCTGTTGATAAAAACCAGTCACATGGTGCTGCACAGACGCAAAGGAGGTCTGAGAAATGTAGTCCCTGGCTCCACAGTCTTTTCCAAAGGAAAACTTCACAATAGAACGAAAGGACAGAACTTTGGTGAGGAGCTAGCAACCCCTGTCACAGGGACAGATGGACAATTTAAAAATGAGTAATGTCCACTACTTATTAACCTCAAACTTTCTATACTCGGCAATGTCTTCGAGTAAGCCAGCATTGAGAGGAGGGGGATAAAGGTGGGCTAATTTCAAAATCTGGTAAATAAATAAAATATGTCAGACTTAAGAATTAGTTCCAGACTAAGTTTTAGGACTGGAGTTGCTTGCACAAGAAATTCATTGGAAGAAAACAACTAGAAGCGAACTGGGTGTCATTGTTGATGTTTGAATTACTAAAGAAATCACAAACCTAGTCTACAGAAATGTCGTAATTGACCCTAAAGCAACTTTTGGGCTCTAATCCTGAACCAGAAACAAACTATAAAAGCTTTTTAGCCCCAGGCACACCCCTTCAGATGTGTCAGAAAGTATTTTAGACAAGAGAGTTACTCCCACAGAACACTACTAGGAACAGACAGATGGGTGAACCAACAAACTTAACTTTATGCAAGAGTAGGAGGTCTTTGTATTTCTTGTCTGATGGAATGGAAGATGATGAATACCATGGATCAATGATTCTTCCGTATTTCTTTTTCCAAATGGGAGTTTTTAATTATACTGACCCCATAGATGTGACCACTGCATATTAGGTATGTGGGCAGTGATGGGAATAGGGTGAGGAAAAGATCTGGTATTCTGATGTATTTTAAGTAGTCAAATTAGGAAATGTTTTACCTGATGGTGAGAAATGCATGTGACCCAGAGATCCTGGATTTTGAGCTGTATGTACTAACTTGCTGGGACTTTGGGTCCTCTATGGGGAGGAAGTAAGTGTGCTCCATGTGTGGGGAAAATGCTACACACAGATGCTTGAACTGTCTAGGAACAGACTGTGACAGGGCTTCAATATACATTTTCTTCTTCCTTCTTGTAATAGTACCCCTCAAGTATTAGTTGATTGCTCTGCAAGAAACTATACTCTCTCTTGCCGTGATGGGGCCATGCGATAAAATTCTGATAGATGGGCTGAGAGCAGAACTGACATACGTACAACTCTCTAGTCATGCTGGTTGCCTTCCATTAATCCCCGTGCCCCTTCTTTTGGCCTCAAGTATGACTATGGTGGTTTTGAGCCAGATTTGATGAGGACAACAACCTAAGGGAGATGACAGATGAAACCTCAGTTGCTGGACAACCTCATGGACCAAAGTTGCTCTAACCAACTGGTTTACCTATGATGCAGGAGTTTTAACTGAGGGTATTTTTTTTATGTCCTTGCTTTGTCTATTGTTTAAGTGATTGAATCAATATATGAGAACTTTTCTCAATCATACAAACCTGGGTCAATTTTGAAAGCTATGAAAAGATGTAGGAGGCAAAATTTTCATGGGGTGTTTTAAATCTGCTTTATTATTTTTTTCTTTCATTCCTATATACTCTTAGGAGAGTCTTATTTTGTCCTCAGGAAATTGCTTATTGCTATATATTTACAGTGCTAGAATCTTGGTAGCTTTGATGTCTACCTTATTTTTTATGTATCAATACTGGATTGGGGGGTGGACATATATCTCTGAAAATTTATTGGTCCCAAAATAATGGTCATTCTGAGATCAAGTTTTCAAAGCCTGAATGACTGAAACTTTATGGCTTAGAACCACCAATAAGATTCACAGGCAGAGAAAATAAGACTAAAAGGTCCATGTGCACATACAGTAGTAAAACTCAATGGAAACCAAGCAGGTGGGAGAGGGGAGAAGGGAGTCAGGTAAATTCACACCTAATGGGTACAACGGGCATTAGGGG
>JAQIFY010002003.1:0-13706 GCA_028533085.1 Varecia variegata | reverse complement strand
CACCATCACCATCACCATCATCACCACCCTCACCCTCACCCTCATCATCATCATCACCACCATCACCATCAACCATCACCATCACTATCACCCTCACCCTCATCATCATCATCACCACCATCAACCATCACCATCACCATCACCACCATCACTGTATCACCCTCACCATCACCATCACCACCATCATCACTGTCACCATCACCATCACCATCATCACCACCCTCACCCTCACCCTCATCATCATCGTCACCACCATCACCATCAACCATCACCATCACTATCACCATCATCATCACTGTATCATTCCCACCATCATTACTATATCATCCTCACCATCACCATCACCATCATCATCACTGTCACCATCACCATCACCATTACCATCATTATCACCCACCATCACCATCACTGTCACCAACATCATCCCTTATTAAGCTTTCTATGTGCCAAACATTGAGCTAAAGTGTTTTTTATTTATTAACTCATTTGATTTTCACAACAATCTTAAGTAGCTCCACTATCCTCATTTTATATAGAGAGAAACTGTAGTCTCAGGAATTATCAGTAACTTGCCCAAAGTCACTCATCCTGATAGTGGCAGAGCCAAGATTTCCACACAGGTCTGCTTAATTTCAAAGTTCATGGTCTAAGCAAATAATCTCAAAGCAGCATGGAGGGGCCCTAGCTTACTTTATCACCTATGTTTTGCCAAAGCTTCTGTGGATCACCATTTTAAACAGGCTAGCACCACCAAGTGTAAATGATAAAGTGGCAAAGTGAAGACAATCGTACCACATCAGTCTTTGGTCCTCAGTTTTCCAGAAAGCTTTTAGGCAAAGACCCCACAAATGAGAAAGATAAACCTGTACACCTGAGGGAGGTGCTGAGCTCTCACACTCACAGACAGTTAACCTCCTGAACTTTTCTTTAGCAAACTCCATATCTTTACAAGGCAGGGAACACAATTCTATTAGACCAACAGCAGAGAGCTGAAAAATTTTTTTAGACCAAGTTATACTGTGTGCTTAGAAATGCATGGAAGCATATAATTTGAGGAATGCCTTCACTGTATTGTATTATCAGTAGCTGTTTGCACAATCTGCATGGATCTCTCCCTGTCCAAGATGACTGGTGGTTAGCACAGGTGAAACCACTGAGGGAAAAAAAGTTGTCTTTGTGAGAAATGATTTAACTGTCCATGGGAAAATATCCTACTACAGATTTGCCATGGAGTACATTCTTCATATCGGTGGCTTTTATTTGTTTGCTTGTTTGTCCTTTGGATAAAAGGATTTTTATGAAGGTGAGATAAAAATGGAAATTGCCAGAAAATGATTTTTCATTTCCATGAAATAAAATAATCTTCCCCATAGTACCCCTACTCCCATTCTTTGTCAGGACCAGGTGAGATAAATTCAACTGCAAACTCTCCTGTATCTTTCCTCTTCCTGAAAGGAGAGCCTCACACAATGGTACATGAGGAGAATTGTTTGTTTCAGAAGGTTCCTTCCAAGGACTTGCTGTGAGACGACTTGGAGATGCACACTTTGTGATCTTGGCAAGTCCACTTTCCCTCTAGGGACCTGTCTCCTCAGCTGCAAAATAATGTGGTTGCATCGTTTGAAGGATGTCTTCAATCAGTGCGATTCTTTGCTTAAAGTTCATGGTTAGCACAGTACAAGCACTGTGCAAGGTGTGATGTTATCTAGGCAAACACTTCTTTGTGAGAGTAATGGGCCATAAAGTCATGACTTTGTGCCAACTCAACACCCAAATGATGGCTTGACTGTCACCTCAATAAAAATAGTGATCAATTTCATTGGACGTGATGCAGCTCTTTCACGATCTCTGAGGGTGCAAAGACTATGTTTTTTGTATTTATATTTCAGAGCCTACAAGAATGCTTGGCACATAGTAAGTGTTCACACGCCCACTGAAGAAAACCCTGGCACTGTGTGGCACATAGTAGGTACTTTATAAAACTTGAAATGTTTCAAATGAAACATAGAAAAAGATGGATAGATGAATGGATGGTTAGAAATGACCTCCACCCTGGTCCATGGACTCAAAACAGAAACAAGATCTAGGGACAGTGTATTCCTTGATGCGGTAGAATCCTCTTTGCCTCTTTGGAAGTTTGGATTTCTTCAAGTGTCTTGCATGTTGACATCGATGTGCCCTGGTCTCATCCATGCTGCTTCAGGCATCAGTGCCTCAGACTCATTGCAGCTTCAATCCTCAGTCAAACATTCATGATTTTTCTCTGAAGACTTTGAGTCCCTCTTTCTGATGCTTTAATTGCCTTCTCGAAAGGCTGGTGCAGCTGTGAGTCACTTGTTTGCATGTATGAGCTCACGTTATCTTCAGACACTGTGGTTGGCTTTCCTTTCCAAAGCCACAGTTGTGGCAGTGTATGTAATGTGAAGCCTGTATGGGGTTTCTCCTCGCCAGTGATGCTGTTGCTTCATTCTAGAGGTGTAGAAGAGCCAGGAGAAAACATGGCTGTTCAAGAAGGCAGCAGTATAGATGACGAAGGCCAAATGTGTTGCCTAACAGCATTTCTAGCATCCTGGCTTTTGGAGAGCATTTGAGAGGAAGCTAGAAACATCAGAGTGGCATTCAAGGGTCAGGCCAACTCAGAGGAGCTGTGTTTCTAGCTTTCCCATGCCCTTTGTGAGGGGAAAGCAACAAAATAAATTAATAATGAATAACAAAACAACAGGGGAGAAAATAACAAGCCAACCTCCTAGGTCCTTCAAGTTAACGTCTGTGTTGCAAGACAAGCAAAGAGAAAAGACTTCTAACGCCGCAAACTGACATAAATTGGACAAATGAGATTAAAGCTAACCTAAAGCAGCTGAGCTTATGGGTTTACAGGGGATTAAAAGGGTATTAATATTTACTTGTTCTTTTTCCCAGGATAGTGGGTGTCCCCAGATTGAAGTAACACATTGTCTACCACCAAACCGATGTGCTGGAAATGAATCATCATGCCTTTCTGCTAAATAGCAATGTGTCATTTCACACCCACCGTGCTACAGTTTGGATATGATTTGCTTGTCCTCACCAAAACTCATGTTGAAATTTGAACCCCACTGTATGGTGTTGGGAGGTGGGGCTTAGTGGGAGTTGGTGGGTCAAGGGAGCAGATCCCTCGGGAATGGCTTGGTGCTATTCTTGCGGTAGTGAGTTCTCCCTCTGGTGAGACTGGATTAGTTCCCATGGGAATGGGTTGGTTCCTGAGAGAGTGGGTTGTTATAAAGCCAGGATGCCCCTTGAGTTTTCTCTCTTCACGTGTGTCCATTTCTCCTTTGACCTTCTCCTCCATGTTACGAGGCAGCATGGAAGCTCTCACCAGAAGCCAGGGCCATGCCCTTGAACTTCCCGGCCTGCAGAACCATGAGCTAACTAGACCCCTTTTCTTTCTAAATTACCCAGTCTCAGGTATTCTGTTATAGCAACACAAAATGGTGGAAGACATACCACTATTGAAGCAGCAGATATAAATGTGTGATTAAAATTACACTAGAAGAGAGAAATGCAAGTACCAAATAATTGTCACTTAAATGGGACATTGTGTCATGGTTTCAATGTAACCAAGTTTACACATTTTTTATATCAGGACAAAAAACCTCTGTTTTGTTCTTGTTGGTGAAGTCATGCAACTTTCTTAATGCTTTTCCTTTAAAATATACATTTTGGAGTGTATTTCTCAGAAATGAAAATAGCTTATTCACAAAACTTTCCAAATATGTCAAGAGTATCAACATTAAAGGGACAAAAGTGTGCACATCTTTGGAACCAGCTATTTTAGCCATCAAATGTAATCATGCTGTGGTCATTGTCACATTTTTTAGTGTGTTATGTGAATGTAACTACAAGGGTAAGTGGTATCTTGACTAAAAAATTAGTATGTATTATTTCTAAAAGATGGAATATTTATAATCAATCTACATGTCTGGCTCATATCAAGATGTTGACAGGGCAGAAATATTGTTGCATTTATGATGAATTCAAATTTGTGACTGATGTTTCTAAAGTACTGGCCTCAGCCTGTTTGTGGGGACCACTGCCCACATATCTCTCTTCTACCTGTGGAGGTAGCTGGCTTTTAAATACCAGTATGTTTGTTCACACCCTTTGTCCTTAGTCTGAGTGGGTTAGCCTGGGAGATTTTACCATTCTGCACATTTGGTGAAGGTCACAGGTTCACTTCCCCCATGGATCCATCAGTAGTATATGGAATAACAGTCCTTGTCATTGGCACCTTCAATGCTCCTGTCCCTACCTGCACAAGTGTATCCTCACTCACAGCAATTGGGGGAGCCTGAGTGGGTGAATCATTATAAACTCAACACTGCTCCTGAAAGCCCAGTTAATTGACCATTTCTTTTGTTGGGGGTCAGTGATGTTTGCTGCAGTCTTAACAAACAGCACTTACAGGATACATCATTATTTTTTTTTCCTGGATGGGTTGTTTAAGGCGTTTATTACCTATCTGAGTGAATATAAAGTTCAGACATAGGAACCCAAATGCAGCTCTGTCACTTTGGCAAGCTGTACCCATCACTCTGCTGTGGCCACCTTTTGGAATTTCTCCACATTGAAACATGCAGGGAAGCCTTATTGTGTATCTTACAACACAGACTCCATCTATGTTACCCACAAGGGCTTGCTCTGATGTTCTCTGGCAGGCATGAGAAGTGTTAGAATGTTAAATCATAAATAATGGAAATGAAAGATTATCCAACTGTTTCCTAGCAATGAAAGGGGCCATGTAAAACCATACCAATTGCCTTAATCCTAGTTAGAAAATACTAGAGGAATTGGTTATGTAACCTAAAGACATGATGACATTCACAATTCTCTGGGCAAGTTCTTCATGTATCAGGACAAAGGGGGCTCAGAGTTTTAGGCACGTATTAATGTACAGAAGAAATGTGTCCTTTTGAAGAGTTATATATGGAAGATGGTTTGTGATCATGGTGGCTTGAAAAATGATGTGGAATGAAATGTTTTCAATGACAGTCTTTATCTAAGTTATATCACAACTATATCTAAGCCTATGTTTACTGTATTTATGCTATTATGTGAACAATTTTGATTTCATGTTGGATCAGTCTTCACTGATTATTGAGAATCTACTAATCCAGTGCTTCTCAAAGTGGTGAAGGACAAGTTTTTGAAAAATTCTCACCTGTCCTGGATTGACATGTGGTCTTTCTGCACATGACTAGTCTCCACCTTGTACCACGTGCTGATCACCACATGAGTTCGGCAGCATCCAAACTAGTCTCTATTCTTTTCATGGAAGAGACCACTGATAATGCACTTGGATGTTGCAACAATGTCAAGTTGCTATGACAATTTATAACTGCATTTTCTGCTCAATTGCTTAATTTGCTGCAAATCAGTAGCAGGCAGTCAGTATAACTGGCAGTGGTCTGCAGCCCACCCTCTGCGTAGCACTATGCAATTTACCACATGCTTGATGTCCTGGAGAGCCTGAGGGAAGGGACTGGGGGAATCTCCAAATGTTCCTGGGTGCCATGCCATAGTTAAATTGTGTCTTATGAAGAATCGCTCATTTCATATTCAGTCCTTGGTAGTGACTGAGCTTGAGGGAGGCCAGGAATTTTATATTACCTGTAGTAAACCAGATGAGAGTTTATAAAGAGCTAACATCATAGCATTTTGTGAAAGGTGACGTGTGGTGAACAGGGATCTACTGTCTTCTGTGCACTGTCTATTCAGGGCCAGGACTGATGTAAGTCAGGGCTTATGAACCCAGTGGCTTCTAGAGGTTTCTCTGGAATCACAGGCAGGTGTGTGGTGATAAGGCATAGTGGAGGCTGATGAACTGAGAACAAATGCCCATTACAGGAGATACATTCAATTCTAAATAAATCTGATTTTCAAAAACAAAACAAAACAAAACCCTCAGAAATGCTAACTTTTTATATAAAATCTCCTCATTGGTTAATTATTATTAGCTATCAACTAATTTAAATTATTTACAAATTCACTGCAGCCAATAAAAGAGGGAGAGAAAAAGAGAGAGAAGAACACATGAATAGGCAGCTCGGATGTGATTCCTGAAAACTCTCTTGAGGTTTCTAGAGATGAAACAGTTCCCAGCAAGTTCCATGGAATGTTGGAATGCTGCTTTCCTTAAAGGTAATTCAAGACATAATTTTATATTAACATGAACAGGGAAATGTATAATGAAGTAAATAGTGAAATTTACAGGTATCCTTAAAATACATTAGATTCAGATAAATGTCAAAGTTATAGTTGCGAGGTAGCCTCACTCTGGGCACCTACAAACTTGGGTAATTATTCTCCTTTTCCTGCAGGGATTCTTTAGAGGAACATTCTGAGAAGCTTTATGTTAGTTTTGTGAAAACATCCTCAAAGCACCAAGCCCATCCAGGGAAATGCAGGATTTTTTTTTTGTTTTTTGTTTTGTCAAAAACATCTTAATGGCCTTAAGTATATTGATTATTTAAGATATTTTATGTTAGAGGCAAAGTGAGAGAACACAATTTTGAGGAAGCCCCTAGGAAATAAATAGTTGTTGAATCACCTCTGTAATTTCAGTTACATTTTGAAATAAATTCGTTGGGATTATCCGTTTGCCTGAGTTACACTATGCTGGGAGACAGTGGTACTGGCTGACTGAGGGAACTTCCTTACACTGAAAACTGGTAAGGGAACTCCTAACAGCTGTGCTTACATTTCCCTCCAGGACTTCACTAAAGGCTGGCATCCCCCTTGCCTGTGTGGCTGCCAGCGACTAATTTAGAGATGATAAGTCTGTGACAGGCCAGCACTGGACTAATGGCTTTGGATCCTGTAAATATACACTTTGTGTCCTTTCTAATGCACCTCTTGTAGGCATGCCACCCGTCCATCCTGGCCTCCCCATCCCAGTAAAAAACTTTGTTGCGTCTGAAATAGACGTGAAAGTAAATATTGGAGGTGCCAGGAGTGACCCGGGGAATGTGCACTAAGTGTCCCTGAGTGGCGAACACCCACGGTAGGCAGCTGGGGCATAACACTGACTCAGCCACGACTAAATTAATGTGTACGGAGATTGCCTTCCCCAGGCCAGAGGGAGCCTACGCCAGGCATTAACCCAAAAGGCTGCAGATGGAGCAAAGAGTGTCCACGAAGATCAGGGTGGGATCACAATTTGTCTTAAACCCTGCGACAAGGATTTGAGTGCAATTAATTTATTTGGACTATGAAGAAAGTTCCAGCAGGAGAGTCAGGAATTCAGCCAGGAAAGAAAAGGAAGCCCATCAAAGGTGCATCGTGAGGCTATTTACAATCGTGAGCAGCTAGAGCTCAACCCCTATGTGGCACTCTGGGAGCCTCAGGGTTATCCCACCTGAGGGTTAGGGGGCTGGGCTGTCTGTCCAGCCTGTGGCTGCAAAGCCCTCAGATAAAGGAATGCAGGTCCAGGCAGCAAACTGTAAGTCTGGTGAGGTGTCTTGGAGGGTATGGGCAAGGGGACAAGCGTAGCCACCAATAGCATCAATTACAAGACCTTCAGAGTTCTTAAAGCTATCGGTGCCTCTAAGACATATGGGAATCCAAACAACAGGGTTCACTGAGCACATTTATGGGATTTCGAATTGCTTCTCTCTGTATTTTCTAGTTGCAAATTTCTGGATATGCTCATTGAAATTAACTTTCTTCTGCTCTCTCCTCCTCCTCCATTTTTTAATTTGATGTTTCTGATTTTCTAGTGCTCTGGGTACCTCCTTAGCCTGCCTCTCGTATAGTTAGTTGATCACTGTCTGAAGAGTGAAGTGGAAGTAGGCATAAAGATGACACTTCAGGTTTCGACTGGAGATTAAAAGTTCAAGTTGTATTTCCCCAGCTGAGCTCTGACATCACGTACCAGGATCAGGGGAGGACTTTACTAATCATAACCAGATTCACTGCTGAGTGAAGGCGTGTTCTATGCCAGGTCCCCAAATTAATTCTCCCAACTGACATAGTAACCACCTATCTTGCTCTTGGGATGCCACACTCTACATCCCTTGATCACATTGGACACAAAAGATGACAAGAATGGCTAATAAGTATTGAGAGCTTATGAGTACCAGGCACTGCTCTAAGCCTTTTGTGTGTTTTAACTTATTTATTCCATGCAATGGCCTTCTGAAGTTGGACCTATTATTATTTTTATTTTGCAGATAAGGAAACTCAGGCACTCAGAGGTGAGGTGACTTGCCGACATTGCACAGAGCTAACATGCCAGAGTCTAGATTTGAACTCTTGCCTCTGTCTTTAGAGACCACTCCCCACCACTGCGCCATCAGGCCACAAGTGCTCCCATCAGGCCACAAGTGCTCCCAGCTCAGCCGAATCACTAGCTGATGAGGAAAGAAAATGCAAATATGATTTTGTTGGCTACAAGGCACAGAGGTGTCCTGGCAACGGGAACCTGTTGATGTCACCACAATCTCCCCATTTAATATCAGAGAGAACAACACATTTGCAGACATATCCTCAGCAGGCAATTTGCCCAGAAAATAGGGAGCAGATTGCTGGATTGGGGAGTGGAAATGGGAGAGATCTGCTCTCATTTAGAAGGTGAAAGCTTAGGGAATGAATCCAGAGCCGTGTGAAACAGAACACCTTCTAAAACTGTGGTTTTGTTGAACTGGCATCCCAGGATGGGAGACCAAAAAGGGCAGGTAGGGACCCTGATCATGTTTTTCTTTTTCTCGAAGAATGGTCTAGCCATGGTAGTCTTGATGTTTTGTAATTTGGAGGAAATTGGGTGGCATTTAAAAGAAAGGGTTGCACAAATCCAAATGGGAAGGGATTCTGGGCCTATGTAATGAAGCAACCTCCTTCAAGTCTTTGCTGTACAGTGAAGATTTCTGCACATATTTGCTATCAAAATCTAAAGATCAGTTTTAAGAAAAGGAAACATGACTGATACAGCACCATCATATACCCAAAAGTCCATACCGTAGATGAGAAGTTTCTCTTTTCGGCAGCAATTTCCAACCAAGGTCAACTTTATCCTCTAAATCTGTGATTCCCAACGCCCGCCCTCACCCCCACCCCCCATGCCACACAGCAGGAGGTGAGCTAGGGAAGCTTCATCTGTATTTACAGCCCCTGCCCATCGCTGGCATCAACCCCTGAGTTCCACCTCCTGTCAGATCAGTCACTGTCTCTCATCACCCACAAATGGGACCATCTAGTTGTAGGAAAACAAGCTCAGGGCTCCCACTGATTCTGCATTATGGTGAGCTGTATAATTATTTCATTATATATTACAATGTCATAATAATAGAAATAAAGTGCACAATAAATGTAATGCACTTGAATCATCCCAAAACCATCACCCCCCCGGCCCCTGGTCCGTGGAAAAATTGTCTTCCATGAAACCGGTCCCTTGTGCCAAAAAGAGTGGGGACCACTGCATTAAATCCTTGAAGTCAGCCCAACCAGCCCTCCACTCTCCTAAATACTGGAGTTTCCAGTCCTGGTTCTTTTTCATGTCCCCCACTGCCCACTCTTCTTTGTCCCCTGCTTTGTTTCTGCGAGCTGTCTGGCCAGTAGACTGGGGAGAGTCCTTTCTCTTCCTTCCCCCTCAACTGACCTCAGGCAAAATGTTTGCCCCAGAACATATAATATGGCTTAAAGAGTTGATATAAAATTTCCTCAAAATAAATTTCTCTCAGCTTTTGTGTGAGGAAGGAACCTCTATGTGGGCTGGTCACCATTTCAAAGGTAATCCCAATCTCACGATTGGTGTGCCGGCAGCGGTGCCTCCAGACATTGGAACGCAAAATGTTCACATCCCGCCCCAAGTTTGAAGGATTTTGATGCATTTTCTTTCTGTTGGACAGCATAGCATTCCCTAAGAATTTCTGCTTCTGTACACTGAGTCAAACCCTAGATAAAGGGAAATACAGCTCAACATCATGCTCCAAAGCCTTTGAACTTCGCCAATGCGTAACTCCCAGGATACAGCCTTATCAGTTTGTGCGAATGCTCACAATATGGTGTTTCTTTGGATGGCGTTTCTGAGTATTTTCAGACTCAGATAATTCACCAACTCAAGTCAACACTATACAGAGGTCACACTAGAGCAATTTTTTCTAAATTCATTATTAATATGCAAGGCAGCTGCAGGAAATTATACAACTGCAAAGCATTTCTAAAAATGTTCTGCTGCTGATAGCTGGGCTGTTTGATCCAGAAACAAAGGGAAATCATAATCTTTTTGGCTATCGTCTTACTAAGCGTTTTGCTTGTCTTAATAATTGTTTTTAGTCCAAGTTATTTTTAATCCAGTGACACTGGCGCTTGCCAGTGATTTTGGATTGATAAGAACGATGTGCATAGGTTGGAAGTACGTGGCCAGGACCAGTAAAGATTTCATAAGTGTGTCCCTTCATGTTTGGAATAACTTCTGAAAATGAGAATGTGCTGAAAGCCAGGATGGAATAACTAAGAAAAAAATGAAATCTTCTCATCTATAGAATGGGGTGAATACGGAGTGAAATATGCATGCGTGAAATGAGTTGGGACTGTGTGATTCCAAAACACAGAAGTCACACGATCTTTGATGTAAAACCATTACCAGGAACTCCAGCCCAGCTCGGTGTGTTTGGCAATCGAGTCAAGCAACCTTTCTGAAGGAATGTGAGTTTTGTGAAGTACAGACCTCAGTCCAACTTCACAGGGTTTGAAGTTTTTAAACCAACCTTAAAGCTTGCACGGTGCCAGTTTTGAATCCCTGTGTTTCACAAATGCTTGACGAAGGGACAGTTGGTTTCTGGGAAAAGGAACGGCAGCGGATCAGATAAGCGTGGCTGGACCACCGGGGCACTGGGCTTCTGGAGCGGAGCGCCCATTTCTCTCTTGCTTCTCTGTGCTTCTCTGCTTTCTCTCCACGCTCCCCAGATGTGCACCAGATGTGCAAGCCCAGTGTGCAAGCTTGGCTCTGATTTGGGGCTTTTGCTCATGTCATCTCTCCTTTCTAATCAAAAGATACCAAAAGTCGTAAAAATCAAGTTAACTTTCCCTGTCCTAAAGTGTTACTCTGGGAAACTCGGGAGCTCTGAGACTCCCTTCACTAATCACTCCTCTGTGTTAAGGGCTCTGAAAGAAGAGTAATATCTCAATTGAATGTGGCAGGGGACCGTCATCTGGGTGGGTAACTGCTGAGAGCAGACCTGTCTCACCCACTCAAAAGTGAACCCCAGAAACTCCGAGGGCCTGAGGGAGTTGGACAAAGACACAAGCACTTTCTGGCCGCAGAGGGAGGAGGAAGGACATGGAGCATGGAGGATCTAGGAAGGCTGTGGTGTGAAGTCAGATGTCACCAAAGGGAGACTGGGCAGCTGGAGACAGTGCAAGGGCATCAAAAACCTGGAATTCGGAAACCAATCTGGAGCCAGACAGGGAGGATGTTTCCAGGACGAATGTGGCTTACTAAGAATTTTCCTATACCACCCTAATAAGACTTTCAAACAGGCTTATTAGTTTGTCTCTCACCTGGTTATTTATGTGTCTGTGGATCCCTTAAGGTATTTGCTCTGCTATTTCATACATCTCTAATGTGAAGAATTAATAACCCAATTGTAAGAACCGCATTTCCTCTATGTGGATGTTCATTCTTCTCACCCCTAACATGTGTGGGGCCTGGGGAAGAGGCCACATCCCAGGGGAACAATATTTAAAAGCTGTAAATCTAGCTGGTAACCATTAAATAAAACAGATACCGTTCTCCTGCATTGACAGATATATCTTCATAATGATAAAATAGAAAAATATGTATAGACTGTGGTTTTTATGTTACGGAGAGTCAGCAAAATATCAAAGATGACTGAGCTTAATTATGACTGTGCACATGCCAGTGATATTTAGAAGAAAAATAAAACACGCACAATGCATACATTCTAAGGTATATTTCTTAAAATTTCCTTGTATTCCTTGCAGCAATATCACTAATTCTATTTTTTTAGGGTCAGGCTTTTTACATTATTTGTGTTTTATAGAAAATGGTGCTAACTGGGCAAACTTTCTCCACCCACTGTTGTTCTTCTGCAGGCTCTTGAAATTAATTTCAATTTTGAGAGTCTTTCCTCTGCTAAGGCCATGCAAATGTATTTTTCAATGCAATTTGTCAAGTAGCATTTAGATGGGAAATGAAGAGTGAAGTTTGTATGTCATGTTGAGATATTGTAATTCTATCTATCCTATAGGATATGCTATTATCATATAAATTATTAAAATATTTCAATTTTATCACATAGATTATTATCACATATCAAAATTATGACTTCTAGAGCAATCCATGCAGTGAAGATACGTGGTTCTCAAGTTCTCCTCTCAAATTTGTCTGTGCTAGGATATTATAAAGAAAACCAAAACACTATCTCCTGTTCAATTTATTTAAATCTCTCTTCAAGCAACACTCTAGGGTCCACAAAATACTCTCTGTAGAAGTTTATTTTGGGATTATCTGTACTTGAACCTTCCCCTTCATAAGTGCAAATGTTCCCCTTTATAATTGCAAATATTTTTGTGTCCTTATTCTAATTTCTTTATTTTTTGTTCTGGAAGGTTTCTTTGTTATATACTTCACATACACTTTCAATTTTGAAAAAAAACCCCATACTTTATTTAAAGTTTTAAAAAATTAATCCTTTATAAAGTAAAATAGCCAAACTTGGCTCTGTTTTTCGTAAAGTATTGCTAACATTAATAGCAACCACAATTCCTACCAAATAATGTGGATAGTGCAAATTCAAAATTAAGCTGATTTTCTTCCAAAGATTATGATTCATTTCCAAAGACTATGATCCTCTTTATTTGAGCATCTTCAGTTTTCACTTAACTCTTCTGATATATTCTGTATCTTGTCTAAATTAAATCTGATTTCTTTATCAGCATTCAGCCAACATATCCCATGTAACCAAGAGTAAAGTCATAAAGTCAAAATTGATAGAGTTTCATCAAGATGTTCCATTTTGGGGCAAGTCCAGAAAATGTCATATACAATTTTGAATCGTTCCAAAGACTGTCATTGCTCTTGGTCGAGCTGAGGCCATGTCTCATAGTAACAAATTCAAAACATGTGCCATGCAGGGCTCCAGGAATGCTTCTGGTTTTTAGCCAAATTTATGGCCTTACATCTTTTTCTTTACCAACCATGTCAGCACCATTATCATAGATTTGCCCTGTACAATCTTTAAAATTGTTTAAATAAAGCTGACATTTAAAATTTAATTTTATACAAATTTAGCCAAATCCTCTGAAAATATTTCTATAAAATATAACTAGTCACAATTCTAACATCATATCCAATGCCCATCTAATAGCATTTTTTGGATACACAACTTTTAACACTTGCAAAATGTGCCTCAGCTGCCACATGCAACTGTTGTGAAGAGTGTGTTAGTTCATGTGCACCTCTGGAACCAGTGATTGGAACACAAAGGAAGCAAGGAAATGGATGCTAACACTATCTCATTCATTCTATCTGAGGAAGGATTCCACAGATTAATTGATTGATTTTTTTTTTCTCCAGCAACATACTTTTGCTATTCAAATTCCCTCCACTCCTGAGCATTGTGTGTTTCTGACTTTGGCAGCCATAAGATCCAAAAACTTTCATGGCATTTGGGGGCAGCCCCCTTTTGTTTCAAGTACTTAGGGCAAGA
>JAQIFY010002002.1:0-13708 GCA_028533085.1 Varecia variegata | reverse complement strand
GCCTATTAGCTCATTTAATCCTCACAGCAACCTCATGAAATATATACTGTTATGAAGCCTATTTTGTAAATGAGGAAAGTGAGGCTCAGAGAGGGGAAAGTAACTTGTTTAAAAATAAAAATAGAAATTCGTAGAGCTGGGATGCCAACCCAGACCTTTCAGATTTCAAGCCTTAGCTCTTAACCACTATATAGGCTCACTTTCCAGGACCACAGTTTATTTGGGAGACATGACAGTATAATAGTTTTGATCAAAGATTTTTGTTTCAGTTTTGACTCTGCCACTGTGTGACCCTTGGCAAATTATAAATCTGAGCCTTATCTGTAAAATGAGGAAATACCCTGTCAAAGAAACTTACTCTAAGGAAAATATCTAAGTCGAATCCGGGTGACCAGATTGTGTCACCAGGAGGACAAGACAGGAAGACAATTAATGTTAAGGCCAGGGTAATGAGTCAATTGTGTTGGGCCCCAACGGTCAGAAGCTATGACATGATTTGAGACAAGCAATGATTTATATGGGATATATATGAAAGGGGAGACACAGACAGTAAAAGATAATCAGAGATTCTCCAAGCCTGTCCAGAGGACAAAGTGCCCAAAGCAGTGGACAGGACAGTTTCAGTCTGCTTGGTGACCTCTCCCTAGACTATGGTGCTGTGGTCTAGGGCCAGGCTGCTGAGGTCCACATGCTGCTCTGCCACTGACCAGGCTGGGTGAGTTCCCTACCCTTTCTAGACCTTTGCTTCCTATCCATAAAATAAGGCTAATAATAATGCCACTCTCCTGGGATTGGTGTCAGGATTAAGTGAATAGAGAGAGAGAGAGCTTAGAACAGTGCTTTGCATATAGTAAGTGCTCAAACAAATGCTAATGATTATAGTTATTATTGGTGACATTACCTGTTAAGATCAACCCACTCTCTTTGCTCTGATTCTTGCCCTAAGAAAACTTTGATTGCAATTAAGAAAACTTTTATTGTAAACCTATAAAGAAGAGAATGCTCAGGCCTGCTGATATCTGAATTCTTTTCTGTGTGTAATATTAATACTTCTCATTAAAAATTAATACATTGGTATCCTGAGAGTTTCATGAATTTAAGTCACTTCTGTGAGCTTGATTCTCTCTTGGTCTGCCTTGATTTCATAGGTATCAAATGATAAAAATGAGTGTCAACGCACACAAAAGTGACAAGCCAGGTCCTCAGTGAGGCAGTGCCGCTAGGAAAGAGCCTGTATAAATATCCAACCAGCCTCCTCCATATTTTTCTCTTTAATTTCACAATTTCTGCCACTTGCATGATCTGCTGAAAACAGCAGACAGCAGAGCAAGAGTTACAGGATAGGCCACAAACTCAAAGGACAATCTCTGGAACCGTTTCTTTCTTGAGGGAGAAACAGCCTCTTTGTGGAGTTCACTGGACCCCAGGCAGGACTGCACCTACCTGCTCTGGATTGAAGATAGCATCCATTTTTTGCTGTGGATCAATTCTTCTTGTTCTGTGAGTTGCTCCAGAAGTCTCCTTTTCTCTAGAAGCAGGATATCATTTTGGGTAGTGATCTGGTCCTGGAATGCCTTCTCCTAGGGATTAGAAAGTCCCCTAATTACCACAACAGGAGAAAGAATTATAAATTTAAGAGCATCAGCCTGTTTCTAAACTCTTAACAGCAAATTTCGCTTATTTCCTTTTTCTCTCCTGTCCTCTAGTCTGTTTACACTTGTTTGCTAACACTGTCATTTAATTATATAATACCTGGATAGTTTCTCTGTTTATTTTCGTTATTTTATATCATGTATTTTGTTTGGACATTCCATCATTCCTTTGCATTAACATTTAAAAATATCAAAGCACACCTTCCAATAAGGTCCCAATGCTCTTTTTCTTTCCTTTTTTTTTTTTTTTTCTTTCTTCACAGGACTAAGTGGGTCTGTGGAACCAATGCTCTTATCTATATTCTAATTCTGTAGGTATCAAACTACCAACAAATACAACTAAATTCTCTGAAACCCCATATTGAACTTTTTCCCATTGGATACATTTCCATCTTCTTTGTAACTATATTCTCTTTGAGGCAAAGGGAGGAAGGTGAGAACGTAGCCACCTCATTTGGCAATCAGTGTCAGGATCTCAGTTGGCATGGCGAGTCAAACTTGTAAGCCAGGTGCTGAGACTATTCTTGCAGTGATGATGCTGAATGATTTCTAGCCTGACACCATGTTTTACTTTCTACCAATAATTTTCCCCAAAAGCAGTAGCCACTGAAGTTACAGCTAAAATGATAAAGGAGTGCATTTTGTGAAAAAACACCAACATTCTTTTAATTTTTTTTTTTTTGAGACAGTGTCTCACTCTGTTGCCTGGGCTACAGTGCTGTGGTGTCAGCCTAGCTCACAGCAACCTCAAACTCCTGGGCTCAAGCAATCCTTCTGCCTCAGCCTCCCTAGTAGCTGGGACTACAGGCATGCGCCACCATGCCTGGCTAATTTTTTCTATATATTTTTAGTTGTCCATATAATTTCTTTCTATTTTTAGTAGAGATGAGATCTCACTCTTGCTCAGGCTGGTCTCAAACTCCTGACCTCAAGCGATCCACCCGCCTTGGCCTCCCAGAGTGCTAGGATTACAGGCATGAGCCACCGTGCCTGGCCACCAACATTCTTGTATTGAAAAAATCAGTAGATACTAGTAGATATCACTGTTGGTGAGGGGTTTAGAGCTCAAAGGTGTAGAATTGCCAGCCTCACTTCACTAATGCCTTGTCAATGGTAACAGGCAAGTGCCTTCACCTTTTTGTGTTTGTTCCTCAGCTGCCAGTGGTGAGAGTGAGTGGGTGTGGGAGAATAACCACATGTGGCAGATGGGGTGGATCACAGGGTTAAGAGAGGCAACTTTACATGTTTCATTTAAATAAGATATTAACGTAGATCACTCAGAAAAGATGGTCCCATCTCTTATTAAAGAGGTACAAGGATAGAGATTAGATTATGTTTTGAAATGAACCATTCCAGATTTTAAAGTCATTGTCCAGGACCCTGAAATGTCTAATAATAGCCTCACCTGTTATTTAAAGACATTTAATCAATAATGTGTTGGTAAGAATTGAGAATAGAAGCAGCCATCACACAGACAATATTCTATGCAATTATAACTGGATTAGAAAGGATAGTAAATGGGGAAGGCTACTGATACCCTGTCCTTTGGAAATACCATATTTTCTTGGACCAAAAAAAAAGAATAAAAAAAATCAGGACACCTGCTGTGATAATAGGATAAAATATTTGGGAAAACCTAGTTTGGACGGTCACAACAGTTGGAAGACTCAACTGGCTCATTATATAAATAGAAAGCTGAAGGAATGAAGCCAAAGAAGTGGCATTATTTTTTGGAGACTTAGAAAGCAAGCCCAGCTCTTTAATGCTCAGAGATCTGGTCCATGGGTCCTAAAAAAGAACCCCTAGATTTGTACCTCTGTGGCATTAAAAGATCTCACATTAAAGCTGCGTGCAGAGCCCGGGGCGTGGTGGCTCACTCCTGTAATCCTCACACTCTGGGAGGCCGAAGCAGGAGGATCCCTTGAGCTAGTCAGTTCGAGACCAGCCTGAGCAAGAGCAGCCGGGCGTGGTGGCACGCACCTGTAGTCCCAGCTACTTGGGAGGCTGAGGCAGGAGGATCGCATGAGCCCAGGAATGTGAGGTTGCTGTGAGCTAGGCTGACACCATGGCACTGTAGCCCAGGCAACAGCCTGGGCAATATACAGACAGAGTCTGTATATTTTATATTTATAATATAAAAATATAAATTTTATATTATTTATAAAAATAAATAATAATATTTATTATTATAAAAAATAATAATAATAACATCTACAAAAAATTTATTATGTTCCAGGTACCACTTTAGGAATTTCATGTTTTAATCTTTACAAAAGCCTTGTGTGTGTAAGGTAGGGATTACTTTCCTGATTTTACAGATGAGGAAAATGATACACAGAGCCTTGTCTAAGGTCACAGAACTATTAAGTGGCAGAGCTAGAAACTGAATCTGAGTGTGTCTGAGGCCAAAGCTCACAGTGCCTTCAACGGCAGTGAGCAAGAGCTTATTTGGGATTGCCGCATTATTTCTTGGAGACCTGTGGTTCTTTGGATAGGTGCATTAGTTTCCTACAGCTGCTGTAACAATGCACCACAAACTGGGTGGCTTAAAACACAGAAATGCATTTTCTCACAGTTCTCAGGGCTAGAAGTCTGAAATCAAGATGTTGTCAAGGTAAGTTACTTCTTCCCTGTCTCCAAGCGAAATTCTGTTCCATGCCTTTCTCCTAGCTTCTAGTGGTTGCCAGTAATCCTTGGTGTTCTTTGGCTTATAGCTGCATCATTCCAATCTCTGCCTTTATCATCACAGGGCATTCTTTCCCTGTCTTTGTCTGTTTGTGTGTCTTCCCCTCTTCCTATAAGGACACTAGTCATACTGAATTTAGGGTTCACCCTAGTCCAGGATGACCTCATCTTAACCAATTACATCTGCAAAGTCCCTATTTCCACATAAGGTCACATTCTGAGGTTCCAGGTGGACATGAATTTGGGGGGACACTATTCAACCCAGTACATTCAGGAAGAAAGAAAGCATGCTTGCTAAAAGTAGGAGACTGCTTTTAAAGACTAGAAGTCAGGCTAGTCTTCAAGTTCTTGAACTTTCATGTACTGCAATGTAGAATTAGGTTGATGATATATCTTGTGGGCCCATGAACCAGGATTGCTACTTTCTTCTGTATACTTTCCATAGTCTTTTCCTAGTTACAAGTCTAAGCTGGACCTGAATCTCTGAAAGTTTGACAGATTAATGACAAAATAGGGGGATACTGAAAAAAATACAATTTATTTTTCCTTTCTCACTCCAGTTTAGAATATCAAGAGGATTTTTTACTTTTTATTTTTTTTTTAGAGGCAGAGTCTCACTATGTTGCCCAGGCTGGAGTGCAGTGGCTATTTACAAGTACGATTGTCGCACACTATAGTCTTGAACTCCTGGCCTCAAGCGATCATCCTGCCTCAGCCTCCTGAGTAGCTGGGACCACAGGCACGTGCCATTGTACTTGGCTCAAAAGTATTTTTTAAAACTAAGAATACACTATTGGTGACCCATCTGTTATAATTATCAAATGTTTTACTGTGTATAGTCTAGGAATTCCTGACCTGAAGTTCCAGGATATTCAAGAGAATGAATGAAATTACATAAATGGTTTTAGTATCCTTGACACATAGTGGTGGTACAATAAAAATTTGTTGGATGTAGAAATGAGTATTTTATCTGACAAGTAGAGTCAGTGAATAAAAGAAATAAAAAAAAAAAGAAAAAAAAAACAAACAAACAAAAAAAAAAGAAATGAGTATTTTAGGAGTGAGGATGGAGTTTTCAAAATTCTGAAATGGGCTGGGGATCTTAAGAAAGAAGTTTTACCTTACTGGCCTAGTCAGTTGCTCTCCACCTTGAATTTAAGTAGTTTAATAATCCCAAGACCATTCTTCATCTGATTCCATTCATCTGTCTCATTTCCTTCTTACCCATACACCAATAAGTCACAAGGCCAATAAGACAAGCCTAAAGAAACTATGGATATTTAGAAAAAAGCTTGAAGGCACTAGTCAAGGATTGATAAAGGAGTAGGGATCACCTGTTTTCACTGGCATTTCTAAGTCACCCTGAAGTTTGAGGCAACATGAGGGCTACAAAAAGCAGAAAGGAGCTCCTGGGGGTGGTTTGGAAGTCTGTGCTGAAGGGTGTTTAAGAAAAGGCATTTTTATTTTTGGCCAGGTGCAATGGCTCACGCCTGTAATCCCAGCACTTTGGGAGGCTGAAGTAGAAGGATTGTTTGAGGCCAGGAGTTGGAGACCAGCCTGGGCAACATAGTGAGACCCTGTCTCTACAAACAATTTATAAAATTAGGCAGGCGTGGTGGTGCACACCTGTAGCCCTAGCTACCTGGGAGGCTGAGGCCAGAGGACTGCTTGCGTTCAGGAGTCCAAGGCTTCAGTGAGCTATGATGGTGCCATGGCACTCCAGCCTGGCAACAGAGCAAGACCCTGACTCTTAAAACAAAAAAAGATGGAAGGTAAGACATTGATCATAAATTGGCAGTACAGAATATTTTCAGCGTCCAGTTGGGTTTAACAACACTATGGGTCTTACATACATACTTTTTGGCAGGGTGTAAAGAATTACACACATTGAAAGATGGTGCAAAGAAGTGAAAACGAGGTCTATGAAGGGGCCGCAGATAATTTTAAAAATGAGTGGGCTTTCTCTAAATGGCCAACCACCGGCGTCATTGGTGAACTCTTCACCTTGATTTTTGTTCTCACCTTTTCCACTTGTTGTTGCAGTGTTCCAATTTCTCTTTCAAGTTGTTCAATTCTCTCATCTCGTAGTTCCACTTCGTGAGTTAAATGATCCTTGACTTTTCGAAGCTTGGCTTTGTGCTGGTGATGTCTCTCATTGTAGTTTCTATAAAAGGAAGTTTGAGTGTAGGCACACCTGAACACAATTAAAAATTTTTTGCCTCCTCAGTATGCACCTTTTTTGGGTTTCCTCTTCTTATTTAACTCAGTGGATACTTGTCTTGCCTTGCATCTTCTTGTCCCCACATTGAGGAATGAACCAAGGATACCCCCCTACATAACACCAGCTTTAATCACCCCTAAGGACTCAAGTGTTTGCTTACCTTGGTCTTGAACTGACGGTTGTGATACAGGTTTGGCATCTGAGTTTAATTTAGGAAACTCCTTGACTTCTGACCCCTAACATCTAAATTCTTAATCCTGCCCCACTGATTCAGTCATTAATTTAAAATTCCCTAGTTCTTGGTTATACCCTTGGATAGTGATATACCCACTTCAATCTTATCTAATTTCCAAATGACTGGGCCTGCTCTCAGTCCTTGCATTGAGTCCGGACTTCTAAATGCCAATTCTATATAGGTCCCTGCTCAAGAATCTCATTCTAACATATATCTAAGTTACCACCAATAAGTACATGAAAAGACACTTAATATATCAGCCATTAAAAAATGCAAATCAAAAACACAATGAGAAACCATTTCACACCCACTAGTGAGACAGAGCAGAGATCCCTCTTAGGGGTCTGCTGGGCCCCCCCAAGCATGGAAATAAAGGAAAAATCTTGAGTTCCTTTAAGGGAAATTCCAGGTACCTGCTGGCTTTGAAAAGGAAATGAGCAAAACCTGATAAGCAAGACTATAGTAACAACAGTCTCCCAGGCTGAGCTGAGTCACAAGGTGTTTTGGTTTCCTGTAGAAACTACGAGATAACATCTTAACATATATTCCTGAGTTGTTCTTCAGAAACCCCCACCAAATGGAAAATGCTATCAGGTCGACCTCTGATAAGGGGAGCTGAGGACTGAACTGCTGGCCACATTCTTTGTTCTAAATTTCTTCCTGAGGGGCCTGGAAGTCACGCCCACAGGAATCAAACAATCTCTGAATCCACCTATGACCCATAAGCACCCACTTAAAGATATACCACTTTTGGGGGCCAAACCAATGTATAACCTCCATGTATTGATTTACGATTTTGCCTGAAATTTCTGCTTTCCTGAAATGTACCCCTTCTTTTAAAAATCCTTGCTTGTAAGCCATTGAGGAGTCTTAAGTGTTAGCTGCCTGCGCTCCTTGCTTGGCACCGTGTAATAAATGTCCCTTTTCTCCCGCTGCAAATCTCAGTGTCAGTGTCTGGCTTTACTGTACCAGGTAAGTAGACCTCAGTTCGGTTTGGTCACACAGGGCACTGGTATGCCCAGTATAAGAACTACATTTTCTGACTTTCCTTGCAGCTAGATGAGGCCATATAAATTCTGGCCAACAGAATGTGAGTGGAAGTAGTGTGCCTTAAAGGAAAGTGGAATCCCTTGCCTTCCCCTCTTTCTTCTTCTTACTGGCTAGAATGTGGCTATGGTAGTGAAGTATCTTGAACTATTAATATTTGGCTAAGGGTAACATGTTAAAGATGCTGGAGCAACAAGATAGAAGGAGCCTAAGCTTTTGACACATGGAGGTACCACCAGCAACCACTACGTAACATGAGGCACATTCTTTTGCAGATTGTGTTCACAACTACCACTGTGACTTAGATTCTAAGGAGATATTTCCATCTCATAAATGTACTCATTTTCCTTTAACTAGGAATGGTTGGTAAAAGATATCACTGGGTTTCAGCATCCTCCAGTCCATAGCTTCAGAGATGTAAGACCCAGCAGCGTACAAACAACCTACCTGTTGTCCTCTGGGTCTCCCAGCTGTTCACAGTTGCTTTGATGTTTTTGGCATCATTTAACACATTGACTTCCATACAAAAAAAAAAACACCCCAGAAACTTTTCCTTGGGGCCACAGTGTTTTATTACAAAAATAGAATAAAAACTTTGAGTGTAATTTAAAGGTAAACATAAATAGAAAAATGATATTGACTTTGATTCATTTAATCCACGTTTTTAGAATTGTCAATATTAATTGTAACAATAAGAATATCAACAAGATTTTATATATGCTTCACGTGGCCCTGGGGTCAAAACTAGAATTAAATACAACTCTCATGGCAGTCAATATGTTAAAACACAAAATATAATTATGAAATTTCTTTTACTTATCCTGTATTGGAATATTAAAACTCAAGTCTCTAGCTTCCCATGCCAGACAGCTGCTCTCTTGCTCTGCCATTTGTTTTTTTGAGACAGAGTCTCACTCTGTTGCCCGGGCTAGAGTGCCGTGGCATCAGCCTAGCTCACAGCAACCTCAAACTCCTGGGCTCAAGCGATCCTTCTGCCTCAGCCTCCCGAGTAGCTGGGACTACAGGCATGTGCCACCATGCCCGGCTAATTTTTTCTATATATATTTTTAGTTGTTCATATAATTTCTTTCTATTTTTTTAGTAGAGATGGGGTTTCGCTCTTGCTCAGGCTGGTCTCAAACTTCTGAGCTCAAATGATCCATCTGCCCTGGCCTCCCAGAGTGTTAGGATTACGGGCGTGAGCCACCGTGCCTGGCCTTTATTCTGCCATTTGGATTATTAAAAAATAAATTTGTTCTTTAAGAGGATAAGTTATAGAAAATTTGGGAAAATCTCTAACTCCCAATATGATCAATACTATGATATTGTTGTATTTCCTTCTATTCCTTTTTTCTTTTTTTATTCATTTTATTTCTCTAAACTTACAACAAGAAATATTCTATTCCTTTTTATAAGCATCTTTCGTTTAAACATTGTCTACGTTAAAATGTTATCTTACAGTCTTTTCATTTATTATATCATAAGCATTTTCCCATGTGATCTAATATTCATAGCCATCATCCTTTACAGCTATATTATGTCCCATTAAGTGAATGTATTATACTAACTGGTCTCCTATTATTTGGTATTCAGGTTTCTCCCTGTAGTGTTATGCTTGGTTGAAAAGTATGTTGATGCAGGACAGCTGGTGAGAACTTAGAGCCTTTCCTTGTTGCTGGCTGGCTATTTGGCATGGCTATTGGTTTTGTCTGAAGTTCTGTTGGCCAACATCCCCGAAGAACATGTAGATTTGCTATGTTTATTTTTGGCTTTTTTCTTCTTTTTTTAAAAAAATTTTAAAAATTTCTCCACTTTTGAGGAGCTTTTGTTAACTATTAGTGTTATGAGGCAGCACAACACTTATGTTCTAAAATTTGGAGACAACTTTTAGCTATGTTTAAGTAAAACCAGATTGTTACTACTTTGATTTCAAAAAGGAAAGGAATTTGTTGCTCTGAAAAAGTGGTTGGGAAAACATGTAAACAATAAGCATTGTCTATAAAGGTCAGGACAGGGATCAGGGGAATGAAAACAAAACTGAACCTAGAGTTTTGACAAGTCCTTCCTTTTTCTTTCCTAAATCTGTCATTTTCAACCCTGGATGCACATTAGAATCACATGAGGATGCTTTTAGAAAAATATTGATCCACAGGCCCTGTGCCCACAGGTTTTGATTTAATTCATCTGTGCCGGAGCCCAGGCATGTGCACCCGGAGTAAGGATCCACTGCCCTAAAAGGCTGTGTACAAATAACATGGAAAAATATTAAGCCTCACTGGCCATCAAACAAATTCAAAATAAAGTCACAATTAAGTAATTTCTGACAATAAGTACACATAAAAATAATAGAATATGTTGAGCAAAAGAAGTCAAACATAAAAGGTTACGTGCAGTATGATTCCATTTAGATGAAATTCTAGGAGAGGCAGGAGTCAGAAAAGTGGCTGCCTGGAGGGAGGCTGGGGAAGCAGGAGGGTGGAACGGGCAGGAGAGGACTTGAAGGGATAATGGCAATGTTCTGTGTCTTGATTGGGGTGGTGGTGATGTGGGCACATACATTTGTCAAAACTCACCCACTTGTACATTAAAAAATCTTTGCATTTATTATATGCAAATTATACCTCAATTAAAACATAGAATATTGGGGTAAATTTCATCAGAGATCTCTCGTCATCAATAATATTATCCAGAGCTAATGAGGATGTGGTAAAATTGCTACTCTTATATAATGATGGCAGAAAAATTTGGTAGGATACTTCCAAATGTTTGTCAACACATTTTAAAATCCATAGTTCTAACTCAGGCAAATCAACAAGAAAAAAAATCAAACAACCCCATTAAAAAGTGGGCAAAGGACATGAACAGAAACTTTTCAAAAGAAGATAGACTAGTGGCCAACAAACATATGCAAAAATGCTCAACATCTCTAATCACAGGGAAATGCAAATCAAAACCACAATGAGATATCACTTAACTCCATTGAGAATAGCCTTTATCAAAAAGTCCCAAAACAACAAATGTTGGTGTGGATGTGGGGAGACAGGAACACTCATACACTGCTGGTGGGACTGCAAACTAGTACAACCTCTTTAGAAAGTAGTATGGAGATACCTTAAAGAACTAAAGTAGAATTACCATTTGATCCCGCAATCTCACTACTGGGTATTTACCCAAAGGAAAAAAAAGACATTCTATAAAAAAGACATCTGCACTTGAACGTTTATAGCAGCACAATTCACAATTGCAAAGATGTGGAAACAACCCAAGTGCCCATCAATACATGAGTGGATTAATAAAATGTGGTATACATATACCAAGGAGTACTACTCAACTATAAAAAAATGGTGAACTAATACCTCTTGTATTATCCTGGATGGAGTTGGAGCCCACTCTCCTAAGTGAAGTATCGTAAGAATGGAAAAACAAACACCACGTGTACTAATTGGTACTAATCAATCAACACTTATGTGCACATATGGAAGTAAGACTCATCAGGGATCGGGCAGGGGAGGCGAGGAGAAGGGGATCGGTAAATTCACACCTAATGGGTACTGTGCATGCTGTCTGGGGGATGGGCGGGCTTGTAGCTTTGACTTGGGTGGTACAAAGGCAATTTATGTGACCAAAGCATTTGTACCCTCGTAATATTCTGAAATAAAAAAAAATCCATAGTTCTATGAAAATAAATTTTAAAATGAAAAATATATATACCAAAAGGAATTTTTTACAGTGTCATTTTGAATAAAAATATTCAATCATTGGACTAGTGTGAGTAATTCTTAACTAGAATTCTTAACTAGTAATTAGGGTTATGTTGTGAGGGTTAATTCCAGCAGGCCTAGAATTAACCTGAGCTGTTTTGCTAAAGTTCCTGCTTGGCACTGACTGCTGGTTCAGGCATGAAATATACTGGTTAAAATAATGCAGCTTCATAATCACAGGTCCAGGGAGTTTTGTGGCATTTTCTACCAGCTTGTCAGTGTGGTTTACTAATAACAGTGAGAAAGATGATTTGCACCTGGTCTCAGAGAGACCCCATCAAATCTCTGCTCTTGAGGCAGGTTACGTAGCAGGAATATGCTTATGTGAACAGCAGAATATAAAAAATAAAATCTCAGCTGAGACTCTATTTGGGGCTCCCTGGTTGTGAGTATTCAATGTACACATTAGAGGTTCCTGATCTCAGAGAGGATCAGAGAGGAAGGGTCGACCATTGCGGCTCTTGCCTGACTTCTCTGCACGCCTTGCTGTGAGACACCCGTGCACTGGGATGCACATCCTTCCCCTGCTGCTGCTGCTGTGTCACGCCCTAGTCCTGAAATAAGCTGTGCATAAATAAGCACTGTAATTTTGGGTTCTGTTAGTCTTCCTTAGCAGTGGAACCCTGTTTAAGTGCTGCTATTAGGGCAAAGGCATATCAACCTTACGAAATATTATGTTTTACAAAAATAGCAAATTTGAAAACTATACCAACAAAGTACAATGCTTATAAGATGATATTAAGAGAAAGAGAATATAAAGTTTTATCTAAGCTATGATAGTAAAATCATAAAATTATGTTTATTGACAAGAGACTAGGAGTGAACATGGGAGGGAGTCTGGGCAAGTTTCCTTTCATTCAGAAATTTGCAATGTGGTTTCATTATTTGTGAAATGAAAAAAAAATTAACTGCCTAAAGACCAAATTTCATTTTACCTTTGGACAATGTATGTTTACCTGAGATATATATATGTGTGTGTGTGTGTGTGTGTGTGTGTGTGTAGAGAGAGAATATAAATATACATGTAATAGATATCATATACAATAAATATATATCATAAAAATCATTATATATAACATATATATTATATGTAATACACATATTAGCAATATTCACTCTCATTTCATTTGGCAAAGCATTGTGGCACTTTTTAATTCTTTTAAGTTTTTATATTTTTAGAGATGGGGTCTTGCTCTGTCACCCAGGCTGGAGTACAGTGGCCCATGATCATAACACACTGCAACCTCCAACTCCCAGGCTCAAGCAATCTGTCTGCCTCAGCCTCCCTAGTAGCTGGGATTACAGGTGGGTGCCACCACTCCTGGCTAATTTTTTAATCTTTTGTAGAGACAGGGTCTCACTATGCTGTCCATGCTGGTTTCAAACTCCTGGGTTCAAACAATTCACCCGCCTCGGCCTTCCAAAGTGCTGGGATTACAGGCACGACCCACATGCCTGGCCTGGCCCTTTTATATACTATAGATCTAGCACTTCATTCTCTCTCTTTCCTCTAATAGCAAGATATGATGTGGAAAGAACACTGTGTAAGTTACCAGAGGACTGAGTTCTAGGCTTAGCCTTTTAGCAGCAGGAACTGAGCCATTCATACTCCCTTTACCATATTTCTACATTTCTCAATGATATGATGATCAAAGCAAGATAATGAGCACCAACGACTCTGAAAAATACTCTTTGCTATAAAGCAGTTAAAATGGTTTTTAAATCACTAATACCATCAACACAGTAGGTGAGTAAGAACATAAGAGAATAAGAAACTTCTGGAATAGTGCAGAAGATTACAGAGCTAGGAGCAGAGAGGTGGGCCATGGAGAAAGAACAATCAATAAATAAAATGCAATAATCGTACTTACTATGTGCCAGACACCGTCCTAAGTCAGTGTTTTACATAAATTCACTCATTTAATTCTCACAACTTTATAAGTACTGTTATTTTGCCCATTTTAAAGATGAGGGATCTTAGGCACAGAGAGGTTATATAACCTCTTCTTATTGAGGACCTACAATATACCAGGGACTGTGGATAGAAAATGAGTAAGACCATGGCTCCGGCCAAGCACGGTGGCTCACGCCTGTAATCCTAGCACTC
>JAQIFY010002001.1:0-13711 GCA_028533085.1 Varecia variegata | reverse complement strand
AAGATTTATTTTTTATTCAAAAAATCTTTATTGAATATCTACTAAGGACAAGCTATAATCCTAGGCACATTAAGAAGTATGAAATATATTCATTGTCCTATAAAGTCTATAATTTATTTGGAGAGAGCAAACAAGAAAAAATTAAAAATAGAAGCCACTAATAAAAGATTTATCAGAAGACTAACAGCTTTCTAAAAGATGATTGACTTCACTATTCACTGGCTCCTTCTTCTCTAAGATGTAGGTGTCCAGAGTGGAGTCTTATGAAAAAACTAGGATTCCATATCCTACTAGACCTCCTAGAAACTTGATAACGCTTGACCTCGTCTACCTGGATAACTGAGCATGACACTTGGCCAGGTTTTATGAATATGCAAAAATACTTAGATGAGGTTACTGCCATCAAGAACTTTATTAGGAGCTAGACATATACATGTTAAAATAGCTTCATAAATAGTAATTACAAAGCAATAAGTAAGTGTCAAATTAGTGGCAACAACAAGAAGGGCAATAGAAATTCAAAGAAAGAAGAGACTAGTATGGACTGGATTGATCAGGTAATACCTTATGAAGGAAGTCTTCATTTGAAGGATTGGTGTATATGGACCAGAAGAAGTGAATCAGAAGAAATGTAGATGTAGCATTAGCAAAGTCAAAATAATGGGAAATGTAAGTTTATTAAGTGAATACATGCAAAAAATAATAATCAAAAAAGAAGAATCTTGTTCAGGTTTTTGAAATCTATGGTAGACACACAAAAGCTATAATATCTGTGAATTTATTTTTTTTTAACTTCATTGAGGAAAAACTCTTATATCCTAGACAGATGTTCCCGTTGGTTTCATTTAGTTGCTCTAGCATGTTTTGCATAACTTAGCAAATGGTCTCATTTCATATATATATTCTTTACACAAAATATTGTTTTAAAATATAATTTAGTGAGCAGTTTACTAACCATTATAATACATTTTACTTAATTATGTACATTCACAATAAGCAGTAACTGAGAAGATGAATCTTAGTTTATTTCAAGATTTTATATTTTAGAGAAGTCAATAAAGAATCTAAAATAGGCCTGGTTGCCCATTTCTTGACGTATGTTTTAAAATAAAGGCTAGGAAAGAATGAATGAATGAAAAATTTTCTTGTAACTAGTATTGAGCACTTCTGTTTTCCATCCAACATGTGAAGAGCTTGGAAGTCGTACTCCCATCTTTACCATTTAAAAAAAAAAAAAGATGAACCAACTGAAATTCAACTTTCAACTTTCAACTCTTCTTACATCCATCAAAGAATGAAGACACAGGGCAAACCACTGCCCCCAAAACTGTTATTAAGTATGAAATGTCCGATTTCCTTAAGTACTAAGTTTGAAAGTTTGCATCTTTGACATTTCAGTTTGACACTTCTTGTTTTATTTTTATTGTGAATGTGCATCCTCAGTCTTGCAAACACACGTTTTGGCTTGTGATTATCTTTCAAACTATTTTTTAGAGCAATTTTTGTGAAACCATGGATAAGTCAAAAAATTAATGTTATTTTTGAATATGAGTTCCGTCGTGGAACCAATGCAGCGCAGACAGCTTGAAATATCAACGTAGTGTTTGGGAAGGATGTGGCTAATGAATGCACAGTACGTCAGTGGTTTGAGAAGTTCCGTTCTGGGGATTTTAATCTTGAAAAAGAGCCATGTGGGTGACCTGAGACCAAGGTGGATAATAAGCTTAAAGCTGTGGTGGAAGTGAATCCGTCTCAACCTATGTGTGAATTAGCAGCAAGGTTTGACGTTACTATTCCAACAATATTGGACCATTTGAAACAAATGGGCAAGGTAAAGAAGCTGGATAGATGGGTTCCGCATGAATTAAACATATGTCAGAAGAGAAATTGTCTCAAAGTTTGCCTTTCTTTGCTGTCATGACATAAAGGCGAAACATTTCTACACCGTATTGTTACGTGTGATGAAAAATGGATTATTTTTGACAATCGCAAGTGGTCAGCATGATGGTTGGACAAAGATGAAACGCCAAAACACAGTCCAAAACTGAATATTCATCAAAAATGCTAATAGTGTCTGTCTCGTGGTCCAGCGCTGGTATTATCCACTACAGCTTCATGAAACCTGGCCAACTGATTACAGCAGATGTCTCCTGCAGCCAGTTGGACAAAATGATGAGGATGCTTGCGCTTAATCAAGCAAGACTGGTCAACAGAGACAGGCCAATCCTTTGCAAGACAATGCTTGACCACATGTCACACAAACAACACTGGTCAAACTACAGAGCCTGGACTTGGAAACTCTCTGTCATCCACCGTATTCACCAGACGTTGTACTAACCAACTACCACTTCTTCCAGACTTTGGGCCACTTCTTGCAAGGAAAAATATTCCATTCTCAACAAGCTGTGGAAAACACCTTTCTCGATTTCATCACCACTCGCCCCCCAGGCTTCTTCGCTGCTGGCATCAACAAGCCACCATTAAGATGGCAAAACTGTGTCAATCATTTAGGTGCTTACTCTGATTAATTGTACTGCTTCTTGTTTGAGATAAATACACTCTAGATTCAAAATTGGACATTTCATAAACATGAAACGACCTAATAGAAAGACAGGCAAATACAGAGTATCACAGTATACTGACTACAGAAGCCATAGCTGGAGCCAGCGACAGGTAGGAATACTTCAGGGGCGATTGACTAATTGCTGCAGACTGGACTTGAGACTAAATTGAAAGCCACTGGGGGCCTAGCCTTAGGGGACCACACAGTTCATGAGTTTTACTTCCAGGAGCCCCACCATGCTCTCCGGGTCATGAGCTAAGAAAAAAATCCTCTTGTGCTTCTGTGTTTGTAGGATGAGGGGAGTAAACATTTTTTAAAAATACTCCAAAACTACTGTTCTCCTTAACAAAGCTTGCCCTCGGGGGAAACTATTTTACCAAAACCTAAACAACTTGGGTTTTACCAGAGTCTAACTGACATGAGAGGAGTAAAATACCCAACTCCAGTCCCCTCTGTCCATCCTGTGTCACCTAAGGGGGCGTGTGGGGTGGTGGTGGGGGCAAATCTAAGACCTCACTGTGGGACTGTAGAACACTTACCCCTGCACCTTACCACCACCTCAGTCGGTCCACTGTGCAATGACAGGAGTTTTACGTGAGCAAGGGTGAGCCCCTATTTAAAAAGGAATCTCTAGGGAAACCCTCTACAGAGGAAACAAAAACAAGCACTAGTGGGTGTTTAAGCTCTGACACCTGCAGCTCCAGCAGCCAGTGACGCAGCCTAACTGATGGGTGGATAAACATAAAACCTCGTAGGACCGGCCTCTTGACCTTAGTTCCTTTTACTCAGCACATCATGTCGGCTTTCAACGAGAAATTACAAAGCATGAGAAAAGGCAAGACAAACAAAAACAGCCTGAATAGAGAAAGCAAGCATCCGAACCAGACGCAGTTACGGCAGAGACTTTGAAATTATAAGACTGGGAATTTAAAATAACTGTGATTAATATGCTAAGGGATGTAATGGAAAAGGAAAATGCTTGAAATCAAAAACACTACTCTAGAAATGAAGAAAGCCTTTGATGGGCTCGTCAGCAGCTTGGACGTGGCCGAGGAAAGAATCAGTGACCTTGAACATAATGTCAGTGGAAATGTCCCAACCTGAAAAGCAAAGAGAAGAAAAGAATAAAAAATAGTTTTACCTTAGTGAACATTCAGATATAAAAATGGCATACTGATGGCCCCCAGTGGGTCATGCCTCCCCAGTAATCGTACCACAGTTAGTCCCCTCCCATACTGACCCTGCTTGGCCAAGGGGATACCAGCAAACGGGACACAAGCAGAACTTTAATAAGCCCTTCCACTCTGGGACTTGCCCCCTTGGAATGCTGCTCGGAGAAGGCACGTGAAGAAGCCCGGCCTCATCTCTTTGAGGACGAAAGACTATAAAGAGAGAGGCCCACACAGTCATCCCAGGTGAACTCCATCCCCAGCTAACCCACCAGCTGAATGCAGCCCAGTGAGGAACCCAGTCAAAACTAGCAGAAACTACCCAATCCGCTGAATCATGAGAAATAAAATGATTATAGTGGTAAACCACCAAATTTTGTGTTCATCTGTTATACAACAATAAATAATTGCAAAAATGAATGTAGTATCCTGCTTTGCTTCATGAGCCAAATATGAAAGAATTTACTAAGGTAGAAATGTCAACATTGATAAACAAGGTATGTTCGTGCAGTACAGACATGAGTAGATACAGGAAAGGGAAAGACAGAGAAGCAGAAGCTGAGAACTCAAGAGTCTCAAAGAATATCTTTATTGACAGTCACACATTAATCATGTCCTCTGGGGAAAAGGTGCATGAGAAAGAAATTACTTTGTTAAAGGAAAAATTATAAGGCATTTTTGTGGTTTTTGTCTATTGATAGCTAGTAATTGCTTCCAGTTCTCTCCCAGCTGAGGAACATGTAACAGCTACCTAGTCTACTGAACATTTATTTTAAGATCACGTTTCAATAAAAATAGCCTAACTTGCAATTTGGACTAAAAAAATCTCTTCTCACCTTTGGATTGTAAAGTAGTTCTGCATCTTTTGTCCCTGTCTCAGAACTAAGCAGTTTTGCTCCCTTGTGTTAAAAAAGGCCCTTTATAAGCAAAATGACCGTTGGTTTGTCTCTCAGAGAGGTATAAATCTCCCACATGAAAAATAAAGTATGCTAATGTATAAACCAAGCTTTCCCATTTAGATCATTTATATGACATTGTCCTCTTTAGAAACCAGAGGGTTGTTTTTTTCTTTTAATCCAGAGAATGACAGCTGAAACACTATTGCATGTAACCTCAGAAAAGTTTACCTCCGTAATGCAACTCAAAAGGAACACTGACCATTAAATTAGATCTCCACAAGCAGTAACACCTAATGCAGTTTGTTTTTATGAGAGCTGTGGATTTCTTTTATTGTTTCCTTTTTTTCATTTTTCACATGCATTGGTTTTTTGCCATTTCTTCACTAGATGCTTATGTGCATTATGCTATAGAAAAAGTTATCAAAATCAAACTATTCAGTTCCTAAAAAAATTAAGCAGAGTTAGCATATGACTAATTAATTTCATCCCTAAGTATATTCCCAAGAGAAATGAAAAAATATGTCCACTTAAAAACTTGTTCATGAATGTTCATAGCAGCATTAATCATAATAGCCAAAAAGTAGAAGCAAACCAAATGTCTATCAGCTGAGGAATGGATAAACCAGATACAGTAGATTATTCAGCCATAAAACAGGAAACATGCTATTAATACAATGTGGGTGAACCACGTAAAACATTATTCTAAATGAATGAAGCTAGACACAAAAGGCCATGTATAATACAATTTCATTTACATGCAAGGTCCAGAATAGGAAAATTCATAGAGATAGAGAGATTAATGGTTACCAGGGATGAAGGGAGAAAGAAATGGGAAATAATTGCTAATGGGTATGGGGTTTGTTTTTGTGAAATATTCTGGAATTAGTTGCATAACCTTGTGAATATGCTAAAAACCAGTGAACTACACACTTTAAACTGGTGAGTTTTATGGTATGTGAATTATACATCAATTTAACAACAAACAGACAAAAAACTCACATTCTAAATTTATAACTAGGAAGTAAGTTGACAGATATAGCTTGAACCAGGGTTCCGAATTTCTTAGTTTATTCCAAAAAAGAAATTAGAAAAACTTCCATAAAAAATTGTTCATTGTTACACTATTTTTTAGGAGCTAATATCAAGTTACAATTCAACCAAGAAAACCAGAAGATACGAGGAATGATTATATAATAATCAAAATAACTAACATTTTATAGAGCTTTGTATTAATAGTTTATGAAGTAGTTTTACATACGTTAAAAGTTAAGTACCATTAATATTTTTGTAATTGTCTCACTAAATTCATGCAGTAGGTAGTATTGTTTGGTGGTGTTATTCTAATTTTACAGATGAGTAAACATTCAATTATATTTTTGTTGTTGTATCCTTAAGCATCTCCAGGTCAAGGTTTGTCTCTTTTTCATCTTGTATAAAAGGCATATAATGTATATTCAATAAATGTTTCCATGAATGAGTACACAAACTAAGGCTCAGAGAAGGCAAGGGACTTACTAGAGATCAAATAAAGCAGTATTAAAATGCATACCTTTGGCATTAAAAGCCTATGTGTTTTCCATAATACCATATTCACAATTCTCCCGTGTTCCCTGCACATTTGTTCAAGATGTAATTCAGAATACTCCAAAAAAATAAGTCAGTGGATTCCTTTATTCTCCATTATATTAATAATTCAACTCCAGAAAAAGAAACCAACCATTGTTTTAAGAAGTTTTCCATAAATGGCCACAATCCTAATTTCTAAAATCTATGCATGTAGCATTTGAGCATATAACCTCACAAATTTTCCATATACTATTCACTGAGGATAACTCAGGATCTTTCTTTCTGGAGCCACATTCTGGAGCACCTGGTACCATCACATACTTTTGAAAGATATTAACCACTTTCTCTTCATGGATTATGCCTTTTTATGAAGACAGCTGTTTCTTGTTCCTAAGCAGATCACTAAGTAGGACTCTTTAAAAATCAGGAATATTTATATAATGACATTAAATTAACACAGGTTTTACATTTGTAATTTTATCATAAAATCCACTCATATTGGAAACTAGTCTTTCCCAAAATCCAAGTAAAATGATGCACCTTCATTATGTTAAGTGGAAGATTTTACCATTAGACAGAGACCAGCTGCTTGTGTTTTTTTTTTTTTGATGTGGTAACCATCCATTAATTAAAATCAATGAATTTTAAAACATAAAAATAAGAGGATAAGCTGTATGATTTAGCAAGTGTATTAGATGGCAAGTGATTATACCCTAAAATGGATCCAGATTTTTAAATTAAATGCTAATATTTTTATCATTCTCAGTCAGAATTTCTTTTGGCTTCTTTTTGCATTCCAAACCTATTTTATCCTTTTTTATTTCCACTTCTGTATTCAAAGGTCAAATTAAAATATGATATTGTACATATAAGTTTATCCTGTTGACAATAAATAGCCTTTTAGCAATTACGGTATTCTACATATAGGAATTAGTTGTCTCTCCAGGTAGCTGGCTAAACACTTCAGCAATAAATTTAAATGTTAAAAATCATCAGTGTTGTAATACATTTTATCACTTGTTTTCTATGGCCAATATTCTAGCTTAGTTCATAATTTTTATTTAAAAAGTGGTCACTGGTATATTAGTGGAAATCATCCTGGCATAATAATTATGATAGTCTGTATCTGGCATAATAATTATGATAGTCTGTATTATTTAGAATATTGAGGGCATTGGGGTCTTAGATCAAAACAAATATTTTGAGAAGACACTAAAATCACCTTATATTTTTAAATTGATTTGCATAGAATACATATATGCAGCATCTAACATACAGATTCTTTTCTATAAATTTACATTGTCTGCCAGCTCATGGTGGCTCAGGCCTGTAATCCCAGCACTTTGGGAGGCCAAGGCTGAAGGATTGCTTAAGGCCAGCTCAAGATCAGCCTGGGCAACATAGTGAGACCCCCATCTCTACAAAAAATAAGAAAAATTAGCCAGGCATGGTGACATGCACCTGTAGTCCCAGCTACTTGGGAGGCAGAGTCAGGAGGATCACTTGAGCCCAGGAGTTTGAGGCTACAGTGAGCTGTGATCGTGCCACTATACTCCAACCTGCGCAACAGAGCAAGATCCTGTCTTTAAAAAAAAAAAAAAAAAAGAAAGATTGTAATTGTCAGTTGGTTTTTTTTTAATTATTTAAAAATTTTAGAATTACATTATCAGAGTAGATCATAAACTACTAATTTAATTGCTAGACTTTTTTCTGGTCTAGCAATATCTGATTTGATATTAGATTTACAATGAGCCTCATCACATTAAATAACACAAATTATTTCCCCACGATGGCATTTAGGAACAAGGGACTATGACAATTGTTATAGCTAGGAAGATTTTAATAGATATATTAGAAACTTACCCTGTTAGCAATTAAAATAGACTAGCAACAAAGGAAAGCAAGTGATAGTATATTTTTAAATTTTTAATTTTAGCACTTACCAAAAAAGCCTGAACTGGGCCGGGCGCGGTGGCTCACGCCTGTAATCCTAGCACTTGGGAGGCCGAGGCGGGCGGATTGTTTGAGCTCAGGAGTTCGAGACCAGCCTGAGCAAGAGCAAGACCCCGTCTCTACTAAAAATAGAAAGAAATTATCTGGCCAACTAAAAATATATGTAGAAAAAATTAGCCGGGCATGGTGGCACATGCCTGTAGTCCCAGCTACTCGGGGGGCTGAGGCAGGAGGATCGCTTAAGCCCAGGAGTTTGAGGTTGCTGTGAGCTAGGCTAATGCCACGGCACTCACTCTAGCCCGGGGAACAAAGCGAGACTCTGTCTCAAAAAAAAAAAAAAAAAAAAAAAAAGCCTGAACCATTGATTTTAATAGAATCCTAATTACTCTTGATAACTTTAGTATGAGAAAACAAATACATTAATACTTGTTTTTCCATCCCTTCACCCTGCCAGGGAGATTGGTCACCTAATGAGCAAAGAACACATAGATTGAGGGAGTATCTATAACTTATAGTGGAAAGACTCAAGGCAGATGTGACAATATAACAAAAGTGTGATTCTCTTAGACAGCTGGAAAATTAGAAACAGGCCATTGACGAGTACATGCCAATTAACAAGAGGAACGCTACTGGCCGAATCATTTGTATCTTAGAGTCCCTATGTAATGAAATATATTTAACATTAAAGTTATTGATGAATATAATATTTTTCTTTCAAAGTCTTCATTTTTTTAACCTCTACTATCCATGCTATTATCCCACTTGCCATTCTCACAATTACAAATTCTCCAAGGAAAGCATTGTCCTCTACCTGACACTCTCACTCATACTGTTTTCTTATAAGAAAATACAGTGTAACACCATATGGAACAAAAACATGATGATGTTTCTCTTAAAATCCCCCTATAATCAGTGAGAATAGTCCTGAAATTTTCACTCAGTCAAGTTTAACCCTTTTAACTATCTAGAATAAGCCAGAGAACCTGAGCTTGTTCTAGTGTAGGTTAAGGGCTAGTCCATTATTTTATCCCACAGGGCTATAATTGGATTAAACTCTTCTTCAGCAAATTTGTGCCCTTCACTAAAGACCAACAGTACTAACCAGGCTCATCCCCCAAAAGAATTGCTTACATTGCCCAGGCTTTGGGTATAGAGTAGGAATATCACAAAGCCCAAGGTATGCTCAATGAACTCGAACTCCACACATTGAAGTATAGCCCTACAGCCTGGATTTTCAAAAATCAACCAAGCATAGTGGCGTATGCCTGCAGTCCCAACTACCTGGGAGGCTGAGACAGGAGGATCACTTGAATTTGAGGCTGCAGTGTGCTATGATCACACCTGTGAACAGCCACTGTACTCCAGCCTGGGCAATATAGCAGGATCCCTCAAACAAACCAAAAAACTGCTACAAAAATCAAAAAATGCCATGTCAGCTGGAATCCTTGACTGGATATAAAATGTTAAGAATTCCCAAATCATATCCTAGGCCCCCACAAATACTGCAGAGAGGCAAATAGTAAAAGAAAGGAGCAACTCTCATTGGAGAGAGTTATTTTATGTCATTACCTGTCATTTTTATAGAGCAGTAAGACAATTACCACACTTCCTTTCAACAGAAGACAAGATTTCAGATGATGATAAAGCATACTGGGCATGAGATTTGGAATTAGGCTCCTGAAATTAAATCCTAGCTCTACCACTAATCAGCTGTGTGTTTTTGGTCAAATTGCAGAACCTCTGTATTTCCTTATAATAGAGATAATAATACCTACCCTCACTCCATTATTATTAAGAATAATTGAAATAATACATGAGAAGTACTTGCCACGGTTTTTAGCACATCACAAGCATTCAATACCTGTTAATTCTTTTATTATTGCTTACAGAATATATTTTAGTTTTTATACTTTGTCCTCTTTTGGTGTTTTTTGTCTCCATTTTAATTGATGTCAATATAGTCTTGCTTCAGAGCTATCAATTTAAGATTAACAAATACTTTTTGGAACAATTTTCTCTTCCAAAGTTACACAAAACATTGGTTATTCAAATGTGTCATTTTATCTTATTTTCATAGAGACACTATTTTTCCTCAAGCCAGGGCAGTGCCAGAAGAGTTGTAGGTAGATATTACTGTTAGATGAAAATTTCTTGTGGTTTAAAACCTTGTGGGGAAATAGAAATCAGTGTTCTTTCGACTGAGAATGAAATACACACACACACACACACACACACACACACACACGTTCACACACCAAGGAAGGTAAAATTTCGGTGACTTTTTTCCTTTGGCTAGTTCTTCCTTATGTTCTTCCTACCTCTTATGTCAGCATATATACATTATTTAAGTTTTATTTTTGACAAATAGATATTAGAACTAGAGTTATGATAGGGTTCATCTCTAGTATTTGTAGACAGTAAAGTTGGCTCCAATATCTTGCCTAAAAACAGAGTACACAGGAATTATTACAATGTAATTTATCTCCTGTTCTGCCTTGTACTTAATTCAGGATCTTAAATTACAACATCACCTGCTTTAGAATAGCATTAATCAATGAAAAGCACATGTCAGTATAGTATTCTCCTGGAGAATAAGAACAAATCAACCCTAAAAACTATTATATTTTTTAAAATTACATAAATAGTATGTACTTGAACTATTTTGGAAAGTCAGACTATAATGCAGTCATAGACAAAAGAACAGGCATTTGAATCTGGTGGTCTGATATCACAAATGCCATCATGTATTTATTAGAAATTTTTCAAAATTCTTTTCACTGATGCTTTACCTGTAGGTAGTCTATCTTTAAGTACTAATATTTTTGTAGTATAAATTGATATAGTATTTCTTATTGTCCACTACCACATTTCAACTAGAATATATTATATGTCTCAGGTCTGCCACGTTTGAAGGGTTAAGATTTTTTTTCACTTATTCATTCTTAGAATATAGAAATGAATTAAACAGACCAAATTCTCAGCCCTCATGGAGATTACATTCTAGCAGGGGAAGACAGGCAATAGACCTAATAAGTAAAATGATAAATACTATGTAGTTGTTAGGAAGTGGTAAGTACTGTAGGGTAGGGGGAGGGACTAAAGCAGGGTAATGGGAGTAAGGATTACTAGGGGAAGGGGGTCATCAATTTTATGCAGGGTGGTCAGAGTGGGCCTAAGAAAGTGTCATTTGAACAAGGATTTGAAGGAGGTAAGGGAGTTAGACATGTAGTTATCTTTGGAAGAACATTCCAGACAATGAAGAAAGCAGTGCAAAGGCCCTGGGATATAAGCACTCCTGGAATTTCCAAGGAACAGTGAAGAGGCCAGTATGTTGGAGCAGAATGAAATAGAGGGATTAAAAAGGAGATGAAGTCAGAGTTAAATGGGAGGTGGAGAGTGTAAACTAGGTAGGACACAGGACAAGCTTTTATTCTGAGTGAAGCCATAGACTATAAGAGGAACAACACTTAAAGCAGGGAAACCAACTAGAAGGCTATTAAAATAATTCAGGCAAGAGATGGTGGTGGCTTGGACCAAGGTGATAGCGGTGGAGCTAGAAATGTTTTGGATTATGGATATATTTTGAACTGTGGATATATATTCTATTTTTTTGGCAGATTGAATATAGGGTATGAGAAAAAGAGAGAACTATACTATAACTATAGGTTACTGGAGTAACCAAGTAGAAAGAAGGAATTGTCATAACTGAGATGGAGCAGGTAGGGGGAGTAAAATCAGGGGTTATGTTGTGAATATATTAAGTTTGTAATGTCTTTTAGACATGGAAATATTGATGTTTAGCATTCAGTTGGATATAAGAAACTGGAGTTCAGGGATTGGAACTCTATGCTGGAGTTATTATAAATTTGGGCATGTTAGGGACTGACCTAAGTCAATTTGGTCACACATAACTCCAAGGTTTAGTAGCTGTTCTCCTTACTACCAGTAAACTTGAAAGAAAATCTCAAACCAACTTTGTGCAAATAAAGATCTCAACTAAATAAACATTCATTATCAAGCAGATCGAAAACTATTCATATGATGTGTTTTACATGCTCTCCTGAGTATTTATTTAGGTAATCCAACCACTACTTTGCATGAATGGTTCACTTAAGGAAGATAAGACTGTATGTCAGTGAAATTAGGCCGGGCGCGGTGGCTCACGCCTGTAATCCTAGCACTCTGGGAGGCCGAGGCGGGTGGATCGCTCGAGGTCAGGAGTTCGAGACCAGCCTGAGCAAGAGTGAGACCCCGTCTCTACTAAAAATAGAAAGAAATGATCTGGCCAACTAAAATATATATATAGAAAAAATTAGCCGGGCATGGTGGCGCATGCCTGTAGTCCCAGCTACTCGGGAGGCTGAGGCAGTAGGATCACTTAAACCCAGGAGTTTGAGGTTGCTGTGAGCTAGGCTGACGCCACAGCACTCACTCTAGCCCGGGCAACAAAGCGAGACTCTGTAAAAAAAAAAAAAAAAAAAAAAAAAGACTGTATGTCAGTGAAATTAGAAAATACTTTGAGATAAATGAAAACAAACAAACACACAACATACCAAAACTTATGGGATACAGATAACGCAGTACTGAGAGGGAATTTTATGGCTGTAAATGCCACATTAAGAAACAGGAAAGATCTCAAATAAACAACCTAACTTTATGCCAATAGGAATTTGAAAAAGAAAACCAAAAAAAAAAAAAAAAAAGAAAGAAAGAAAAAGCCAGCAGGAGGAAAATAATAAAGATTTCATCAGAGATAAATGAAATAGAGAAGAGAAAAACAATAGAGAGAATCACAGAAATCAAAAGTTCATTCTTTGAAAAGATCAACAAAATGGACAATCCTTTAGTTAGACTACAGAAGAAAAAAAGAGAGACGAGGCAAGTAACTAAAATCAGAAGTGAACCTGGGGACTTTACTAATGATCTTACAGAAATTAAAAGGATTATGAGAGAATACTATGAACAACTGCACATCAACAAAATTAGATAATCTAGATATAACGGACAAATTCCTAGAAACACACCCAATACCAAACTGACTCAAGAAAAAATAGTCTCAACAGACCCATAACAAGTAAAGAGATGGAATCATTAGTCCAAAACCTCCCAAAAAGGAAAAATCAAAGACAAAATGGCTTTACTGGTGAATTCTACCAACCATTTAAAGAATTAGCATCAATCCTACTTAAACTCTATAAAAAATAAAAGAAGAGGGAATACTTCCTCATATTCTACAGCCAGCATTACAAAACCCAGGCAAAGAAGGCACAAGAAAAGAAAACTACAAACCGATATCCCTTATGAATATTTATGCAAAAATCTTCAACAAAATACTAGCAAGCCAAATCCAACAGCACGTTAAAAGGATTCATATATACTATGACCAAATAGGATTTGTCCCAGGAATACAAGCACTGTTCAACATAAGAAAATCAATCAGTGATCAATCAATATACAACATTAATAGAACTAAGAAAAAAACCAAATGATCATTTCAGTAGATGCAAGAAAAACATTTGACAAAATTCAACATCCTTTTGTAGTTAAAAAAACAACGTACC
>JAQIFY010002000.1:0-13711 GCA_028533085.1 Varecia variegata | reverse complement strand
CTTGACTCTGTTTAAGGTATCTCCATATTGCTTTCCACAGGGGTTGTACTAGTTTACAGTCCCACCAGCAGTGTATGAGCGTTCCTGTCTCTCTGCACCCACGCCAACATGTATTGTTTTGGGACTTTTTGATAAAGGCCATTCTCACTGGAGATAAGTGATATCTCATTGTGGTTTTGATTTGCATTTCCCTGATGATTAGAGATGTTGAGCATTTTTTCATACGTTTGTTAGCCATTCTTATATCTTCTTTTGAAAAATTTCTATTCATGTCCTTTGCCCACTTTTAATAGGGTTGTTTGATTTTTTCCTGCTGATTTTCCTGAGTTCTAAATAGATTCTAGTTATCAGTCCTTTATTGGATGTGTAGCATGCGAGAATTTTTTCCCATTCTGTAGGTTGTCTGTTTGCTCTCCTGGCAGTTTCTTTGGCTGTGCAGAAGCTTTTTAATTTAATCAGGTCCCACTTATTTATTTTTGTTGTTGCTGTGATTGCCTTTGGGGTCTTCTTCATAAATTCTTTGCCTAGGCCAATGTCTATAAGAGTTTTTCCCACATTTTCTTCTAGAATTCTAATAGTTTCACACTTTAGGTTTAAGAAAATATCTTAATGTAATTAGAGTATGGGTTATTGATTTTCTTTTGGATACATTAGAATTCAATACCAAGTATCCTTTCTTTTAGCTTCTTGATGAATGTCTACTTCAGGGGCCAATGTAAACCATTTCGGTGGCTCCTCCACTTACTGGCTGTGCTATCATCAGCTTCAGTTTCCTTGTCTGTGAAATGAAGATGATAAATAGGATTGCGGTCAGGCTTACATGAAATAAATTTTTAAGAGCACTAAACCCAGGGCCTGGCACATAGTAGGAGCCCAGCAAATGTACTTCCTGTCCCCTAGATAGCAACATAGGAGATAATATGGCAGAGTTAATGGGTGTCTAAACTTGAGGTAGACAGATGTGAATTATGGCTGCCCATCGTAGATTACTTCTCCTCACTGAGCCTCAGTTTCCTCATTTGAGAAGAGTTACCTCAAAGGATTATGTGCACTAAATGCTATACCAAATATAGAGCACCTCACCCAGTTCTGAAAATATATTAGGTGCTCAACAAATTACCCTAACCATGGATTTACTGTTCTGAACTGTTTACATAATCCTTTTTCACAAAGGTCATTGATCTGAGGAGGGGAAGAAGGTAGAAAGAAAAGACTGTCCTTAGGAACTAAAATTATACCATCTTCTGTCCTCAGAACATTTGCCCCACTTTTATTCCATTCTTTCTCCCTATCTGCCCTACTCCAGGGTCATCCTAATACTATATGTAGGGCAGGATACATCTTACGTCCCATTCTATGTCATGCTCCCAAGGTCCAAACAGCAGGGTCATTAGCAGGAGCACTGGGGGGGCTCCAGCGGGCTCCAGTGGGCTCCAGCAACCTGGGTGTAGGTCCCAGCCCCAACCAGTCATTAATTAGTAACCTAGGCCAGTCATTGCCCCTTTGAAGAGTCTGGAAAAGATCAGTGCTTCCAAAACTCCAGGTTTTGACCAGTCTAAAATGAAATGAAAAACATAAAGACAATATTTTATGTAGCTGTAAACATTTTAATCTATATTTATATTTGTATCTATATCTATACTGCTATAAAGTTATATTTTTTGGCTAGATGCATTGGCTCACACCTGTAATCCCAGCACTCTGGGAGGCCGAGGCAGGAGGATCAGTTGAGGTCAGGAGTTTAAGACCAGCCTGAGCAAGAGCAAGACCCTGTCTCTACTAAAAATAGAAAAAATTAGCCGGGCATGGTGGTACATGCCTGTAGTCCCAGCTACTTGGGAGGCTGAGGCAGGAGGATTGCTTGAGCCCAGGAGTTTGAGGTTGCTGTGAGCTAGGCTGACGCCACAGCACTCTAACCCGGGCAACAGAGTGAGACTCTGTCTCAAAAAAAAAAAAAAGAAATAAAGAAAATGAAAGCTTAGAATCTTCACTTCTGTGAAATGCTTGAAACAATTTATTCTACCTTCTCTGTTCTTTTCCCAACTTGAAAGAGAATTAAAGGTCAGGTTTACAGCTCAGATACAGATTACTTTATATCAAATTCTCTGAATTTAAGTAATAAATTTAGCCAGGTCCTGCCATGCTGGAGCAGTCTTCACTGTGGGAGGAGGCTGCTGGAAGGACTATGAAAGGAAAGTGGAGCAGGAACCAAACCATTTGTCACTAGGTGCTGAGCAGCAGTATGTTACACTGTCCTGACTACTAGGTTTGTAGTCAGAACTCTGCTTGAGCCCCTGGTCTGCTGCTTGCTAGCTTGGTGATCCTAAACAGGACCTACTAAACTTCTGAGTCTCCAAAAGGAAAACCTGGCCTCTTGAATCGCACTGACCTAAAGTAAGTGCTTAGTGTTTGTTGAATGAATAAATGCTACAGAATGTGACATCAGTAGTCAGTTTCCATGTATTTGTGCATGGTCCCTTAAAACGGTGGATATAGACCCACAGTCTATATGAAGTCAAACTTAGTTAAGTTATCCCACACCATTTAGCTAGAAATATAAGTGCTCCTGTTATACAATGACAGTAACTGGCCTAGAAGACTGACACATCAATTGTCATCGTTAATGTTCCTTCATCATACAGTCCCTCAATGGCTTCATATATCACCTGTCAGGTAATCTTCTGGAGAAGCTTGACTTTAACAGTTTGTTCTGTGGTTCAGATGATGAATGAGATGGGTTAGATTGTTTAATTCACTATATGGCACCCAAATGTTAAAGCTGAAGGAAAAGAATGTCTGACAAATTGTTTGTTGTCATTAAGGTTTATTTCTCATATGCCTTAGGTGGTTTTTCCAACCTCATTCATTGTCCAACACACAAAGCTAACTATTATAAGGAAGACAATACTTAATGGATACTAGACAAAAGATAGTTGGAGCTGTCTGGCGCATTACCCGATAAGTGAGAGCCAAATTATAACGTCATTAGATGGAATGCCTCAAGTGATTATGAAGTTGTGCTTCCCACAATGTGCTTGCTTTATCCTCCACGTGGTTCTTCCTGCTATCTGTTTTCACTCAGCGGCAATGTTTTTTTTTATTTTTGAATCTTCTTTATGCCAATTTTAAAATGCCCAACCAATACCGAAAATGTAAGTTTTGGGTATTGATGTCATACAAAAACTTTTAAAAAATAAAAACTATGTATCTTACAAATATAAACTTTAAAATTTATAGTTCACAGGAAGATTGGGTCTATATAATCTTAAGTCCCCACTTATACTATCTCCAGGACCTTTTTTCTCAAGGCATAAATTCTTTTCTTAGACTGTTCCCATGTCCATTTTATACCCAATCCTTAGAACATACTGGCAGTTAATAATTGAAAAATGAATGAATGAATGAGAGGAAGTACATTCAAATGTACAGATAGAAACATACTAAATGCATGTTAGAGTAAAATATTTTGCTAATGAGTTGATTATAGAGAAAATGAGTTCCATTTCTTTCACAGGGATTTTAGGGTTCCTTGCCATTTTTGTTTGCAACAAACAAATTATCTTGATTATTATTTAAAATAGCTTTAAGAGTTCACATACCTTTCTCAGATTTAAACAATACTTGATAAACAGCTCTGGATTTATTTGTGTGCATAAACTACAAAAGAACAAGCTTCATTATTTTTTGGTATTAGACAGATTACCCAGCAGACTCACTCATTCAGTGACAATATATGCTATCTAATGCATTAATGGGTAGTACACTGTCTCCTTAAACAGAGTTCAGAAAAATACTACCCCAATCTCTTCTACTAAGTAGCATATTTTAAATATAGTTTTTCTATATTCATTGGTTGTAAACAATCTTAAATCAGATATTTTTGGTTTTAAATCCTAGCTCTGCCAATCACAAATTACTTCAACTCTAAGCCTAGTTTCTTCATCTTTAAAATAAGAGTAAAAATATCATCATCATGGAGTTGTTATGAGAATTGTTCACCTGTAAAGAATTTGGAACAATGTCTGATACTTAGTAGGTATTCAATAAATGTTATCTCTCATTGTAGAGTTGTCATTAATCTTAGTCTTATTTTCTTAAGTGATAACGTGGAAAGGATTAACGGCTCCCAGCCCACCTTGCACATCCAGCTTTAGGTCCAGCCTGGCCCCTAAGCCACTGCTGTCCAAAAGAAATATAACGAGAACCATGTATATCATTTAAAATATTCCAGTAGTGGCGTTAAAAAAGGTAAAAAGAAACAGATAAAATTATGTTTAATAATATACTTTCTTTAACCCTGCATGTCCAAGTATATTATCATTTTAACTTACAACTAATATGAAAAATTTTAAAGATATTGTACTTTTTTAAACTAAGGCTTCAAAATCTGGTGTGTATTTTACACTGACAGGACATCTCAATTTGGTAGCAAAGTTTTGATTAGGAAGAGTTGGTTTAGATGACACAAAATTTATAGTTGAACAAATAAATACACACATCCAAATTATTTCAAAGATATTTAAAATTTTTAAATTAAATCTAGTTTTTAAATTTAAATTAATCTAAGCTAAATTCAATTAACTCAACTCCTTTATTCCACTAGCCATATTTCAAGTTCCCCTTGGCCCCATATGGCTAGTGCCTCCCAAGTGGGACAATACAGTTCTCAGCAATCTCAGGCTGAACTACCCAGGCCCCATCATAATGCTGAACTGTATTTTAAGCTCCAGTGTCAAGACACAGGAAGTTTGAGCAGGATGGAACCAAGAGAATAGGTTGAGTCTCTATGACATCCCAAACCTGCTATAAAAGTGAAGAAACAATGGTGGGATTGGTGGTTAGAGATTAAGCCTTTTCTACACTAGCCACTCCTGCTGGTTTCTAATGGGCCTATTGACTTGTGGTTACAATTTTCAGGAAGATGTCACAAACCATATCAGCACAGATCTTTATTAATTGTCAATAAATGTAAATCTTCAGCCTTGAGGGTGAGTGTTCTTAGAACCAGGGTTCTCTGAATAAGGGAGTTTATCTGTTTGTCTACTTTGACTGAATTCAGTCCACTAAAATAATTTATTTGACTTTACAATATAAAGCTTTAAAGCATACAGGTTTAACCACCAAGTTTATTTATTCCTTTAATGACTATCTTGTAAGTAGTCTGTTGCAGGCTCTCCATTAAGTACTGAGGACAAAACAGTGAACTGCAATAGACAAACCTTTGTCCTCATATAGCAGTGTCTGTTAGGGCTTCAGATTAGTAAATAGACAACTGCATCTCAAGGTGACACATCTTGACAATAAGGGTACTATAGGGTCTATAGGAGCACAGAGGGGAGGTACCTAAGCTTGAAATGGGGTCATTGAGAGAGGGGGTCAGGAAAGAGTTCCAGTAGGAAGTATTGTCTAAATGGAGACAGGAAGAGTGATGAAGAATTATTCAGGGAAGAAATTTCAAGAAAAAGGAATAAAATGCCTGAAGGTTTGGGAGAATGGCAGAGAGAAGACCATGCAAGGAAGTTCAATGTGGCTGAACTATCAGGGTTGGGTTTAGTTAGAGAGGTTAGGCCGGGGAAGTAAGCAGAAACCAAATTACCCAGAACCTTGCGAGCGCAATGGAGAGCCAGTGAAGAGTTGAAGGAGGCACGATCAAATGTGCAAGTGAGAACCGTCCCACTGACTATAATGTGGTGATGGAGGAAACAGGACAAGTAGCAGAGAGGGTTGGTAGAGGACCAGGACACAAAAATCTAGGCAACAGCTGAGGGTGGTCTGGACCAGAACCTTAGCGGTGGGGTTGGAGAGAAGTGGATGACCAAGGGGAGATTTAGGAGGTAGAATTTACAGGATTCAGATTGGAGGAGAGGGCAGCAGAGTCAAGAACTATACCCAAGTCTCTGACTTGGTAGTATTTTTGTTCATTAAGTCAGGGAAAAAAGGAGATTGAATAGTTTGGAGAGAATAGTTCAGGTTTAGGCATCTTGTATTGAGATGCCTTTGGGATAAACCAGGAACAATTTCTAATTGACAGGTATACCTTCAGGTCTGAAGTTCAGGTGAAAAATGAGACTAAGATGAAATTGTTGGAATTGTCAGCATATAGATAGTAACCGAAACTCTGGTAATATGTGAGGACACCCAAGGGAACAGTCTAGAGGAGGAAGGGGTCAAAGGCCAGGACAAATCCCTAGGGAATGACAACCTTTATGGGACAGACAGAAGAAACAAAATATGCAAAGGAGATGGGTAGCGAAAGAGGTAAGTGGACAATCAGAAACATATAGTATCGAAAAAGTAAAAAGACAAAAGTATTCCAAGAAGGAAGGAGTGTACTTAATGGCTTCAGAAACAAGATTATTGGTGACTGTGGTGAGGTCAATTTCAGTGCTGTGGTCAAAAATCAGAATGTAGTGGGTTGATGAGAAAATAGGAGATGAAAAAAGTTGCATTCTTTGTCTTCTTGCCTAAACTTCTCATGTTAATTTTCAACCAAAAATCAGTGTAGGAAGGGACAATATTGTTTCTTATGCACATGTCCAGAGCAACTCATAGTATCACATTTTTTACCTCAATCAAGTACAGTTGACCCTTCATATCTGTGGGTTCTACATTCATGGATTCAACCAATCACAGGCTGAAAATATTTAAAAAGAAAAAATAACAATACAACAATAAAAATAATACAAATTTAAAAACCAATATAGTATAGCAACTATTTACAAAGAATTTACATTTTATTAGGCAATATAAACAATCTAGAGATGATTTAAAGTACACAGAGGACGTGTGTAGGTTATATGCAAACACTATGCCATTTTATAGAAGGGACTTGAGCATCTGTAGATTTTGATACCCTGGAGGTTCCTGGAACCAATCCCCACAGGTACCGAGGGGCGACTAGTACAGTCTAGAGCAGTCGTTAGCAATCTGTGTAAGGTAGGGGGCCAAGAGTCATTCTGTTGTTAGCGAGCTGGGAGTGGGAAGATAAGGAGACTGGTCATAATCTACGTTCTTAGAAACCCTAGACTAGGAATGGAGAGTATTTCCCTACTGGAGTGGAAATTCTCTTGTAGGGAAATTCCCAGTACTTTCCCCCTCTCCTAGCATTCCCTCTTTTTCCCTTTGTAAAATTCCCTGTTAAAATGCAAGGTCTTTGAAAGTTCATAGCATCGCAATTAAAAGTGAGGTTTCATTAGCCTGAATAAAGCTGGAATAGAGACCAAAGGCAAGGGCAGAGGCAAATGGCTACAAAATACGACTTTCTTCTACCAGAAAATTTTCACTTAGTGTCAGTTCCTTACCAGCCTCACCACTTCGCGAGTCCTACTTATTGAAAGTCACACGAGAGCCACTTCTGTCACATGCTCAGTTACCCCTGATTGTCATCCTCTGGTAAGCAAAAGCATAAGAGGAAGAAGTATCACTCTGATGAGTGGACACATTGCAAGGGGCAATTCCTAAGACATACTGTTTAAGAAGGGTGGATCTAGAAAAAGCCTGAAAGGCACTTGTCATCTTTTTGAAACTGGAATTCAGCCAGAAGTTTGTGAATGCATGGATATATGGATAGGTGGTGGATGGGTGGATGAATAGAAAGAAAGAGGGAGGGAGGGGAGGAGTAAGGGAGGAAGGAGGGAAGAGGGGAGGGAGGGAGGAAATAAGGAAGGAAAGAAGGAAGTAGTGGGGAAAGAGGGAAGGAAGGAAGGAAAGAAGGAAGTGGTAGGGAATGAGGGAGGGAAGGAAAGAGGGAGGGAATGAAACAAGGAAAGGGGGAGGGAGGGAGGAAGGTCGGGTCTCAGAAGAGGCCCCGTGGTTATTATTGTTGTTGACCTTGTTTTGACGTTAGAACATATTACATACCATTTACTGCATTTATGGTGGGAAAAGCACAGGTTTAGGAATCAGATGACTGTTACTTCTTGACTTGCGTTCTTAGGAAATTTACTTTCATTTTCTGAGCCTCATTATCTTATCTGTCAAGTGGTATTATACTGTGTACCCTACAGGGATGTTATAAGCATAAAATATCTTTTATGTAAAAGATCATGTATGTAAATTATGATGCACTATACATACATTAGTTATTATTCTGCGTCTGAGAACAATTTATCTTCCTAGAAGGAGGATTTCTTGGATATAACCTATTGTGAACAAGTGTGAGAACTTTTAATACCCTAATAGCCTTAGGCCTCAAATCCTGGAGAGCTTATTAGTGCTCATTAGTGCCCATGTAGTAAGTCCTCACTAACTCCTTTGAGCATTTTGTATGCTATAATACTCTTTTTATACGTTCTCAGTTATTTTCCCCATAGTTTCCTCAAAAGTGCCCACTTTTTCTCTTGCAAACTCTTTCTCTATGCTTAGCTCTTCCATTTTATAAAGTAAATAACCTTATCCACTCCCACCTACTGGCATACTTTTAATCACTGTTAATACTTGAGCATAGTTTCATGCTTCTACTTACTCTCGGGAACACTATGACAAACCTACCCTGAGTGCTAATTAGGACCAACTTGAGCATACGTCAGCAGCCCTTTAACTGTTCTCTTTGAAACGGTTCCAGTTAGTCCTTTTAAATGAACTTCAGAAAAGAACTCAAATTAATTTGCTTCTCAATGTCCTATGGTTCAGACATTGGATTTTTTTTCCCCTTAGTGACTTCTGGGTAGCAATCAAAGAGCTCCTTTTCTACATTAAGATTTTAATTCAACTTCCTGGGAGTGGTAAGATTCAATCATTTCTTCAAAATTCATGATTATTTTTTGTCTTTTACATTTTCAGCTTCCCCAAATGCTTTTCCTTCTCCATTGAAGCTGCCTCCTGTTCTGTTTAGGTTATCCTTTGAGGGCGACATTTCTTATGAGGAGTCTTAACAGAAAGTCTAGGACAGAAGCACTTCTGTGGGGATTAAATCGTTCATACAATCATGACCAGCTACATAATTTGTGGGTCCTGGTGAAAAACGAAAATGCAGGTGTCTCTTGTTTATAAGAAAATTACTTAGAATTTCAAGACAGCAACAGAAAAACATCAAAGAAAGTCAAGGAAAGTGCAGGGCCGTACGCAGCAGCACAGAACACCCAGGAAGCTAGCCCTGTATACAAGCATTGTGTGTTGATACAAATTGACAGTCAGGTTAAGGTTTTAACTTTGCCATCATGGACTTCATGTTTTTAAATAAATATATACCTTTGATAATCTTTGTAATAGGCTCTTATTAGATATGTAAACACAATCTATTTGGCAACTTTTTATAACTCATTTTACCTTTATGAGAATTTGCTGACACCCTTTATTTTAGCCTAATGTCTACGTTAGCTTTGGGTTATAAGATTAATTGGAACATTTAAGGGAAGTTTGATTCTCATATAGTCATGTTTTAATGATAGCACTGAACCAGAAATTGCATTTATTACAGTTTCATTGGTTAACAAAAGTGCATTTATAGTGTTAAGAGTTTTTTAAGTCCAAAAACACTAGAAAGGCATAAACATAAAAGTGAATGCAGTCTGGTAAAACCTTGCAAGTATTTCATGCATGTTTGGGGGCAACCTACAGTATCTCAATTGATTATAAAGTATATTTAAGGCTAAATTTGATGGCATCATTACAGTGCCTTGTGTTCTTACATGCATATTTTCAGAACTTCTCCTCCTCCACCTGGGCTAGCCACCACTTAGCCCGGCAGGAAGCTGAGTTTCTACGCTTATCTGCTAGGCTAGGGGAGAGTGAGTGGTGTTGATTTTGCTGTATGTGGCCAATTATCTTGACCTTTATGATAGATGAAGCTGAGTTTCCCCCCATTTACATCTCCTTGGGATCGTAGCACATTGCGGTCATGTCAGTTTGTGGTCTTGTATTTCACTCCCCAGCAATGCACATCTTGAGACACTGTGATTAGCATCCCTAATTCCTAAAAATTGACTTGCCTTGTTATAGCTAGAGAGCTGTCTCCTAAAATACTTCACCTACTGTTCAAAAGGGTATTATTTTAGTGCCCTGGTGATAGGAAAAGTTTTCAACCCACCAGTGCAGGGATTAGTTTTATTTTAAAGTATTTGAAGTGTTTTAGATAACTTAGGTAAGAATGATCCAAGTTCAGTGGCCTCCCAAGAGTCTTTAAAGATGTGCTCCAAGTTCTTACCTGATAAAAATCTGTAAAAAAGCTTACATTCTGTATGTATTTGGACATCAAGATCTACCTCCTTCACATGTCAGAGAAAATTAAGGCACTTTCTGCTTCAACCAAATACACAGGATTATTTCGTTTGGATAAATAGCTTTCTCCTTTATTCAAAAATAAGATTTCTGACTAAGTAATGTAGATTTAATCATATGTATATTGAACAGCATGTGAACTTCTCCTTGTTTTTCATATGTCTGTCCACTAAGCAAACAAAGGGATTTCTCTTTTTATTGATTGAGTATTCACAATTGCCTGTAATAATTTTAGAGAGATACCTAGTTATGTGATCCACTTAAAGTCAGGTTAAGGTTTTATCTCCAAAAGATGAATGGAGCATCATCTCTTCAAATGATCTCTACTCACCAGCTTCTTAACTGACTTAACCAGTTGTACCAGTTTATATGTTCAGACACAGTCTGAGTCACACAGCTAACACAGCTATTAATAGTATGAATAGTTTTTTTTTTAATTAAACACTGAATTGCTGTTTCAGTCTTTTAACTGAGTTGACTAAACTAACTGGACTTTTCAGTAGTAATTTGGAGATGGTGTATTTTCAGTTTCATTTATGAACATGTGCAATGATGCCACATGTTCAGGACATATGAGGAAAACATATATCCTCATTTTCCTTCATGTTTCTTCCCCTAGACAGGGAAGGGTGACATGATGTCCCCTCAATAGCAACAGCATTGCTTAGAGCTGGTCTCAGAGAGTATCATGACCATAATTCCCCTTGCCAAGTTCCACTTTTCAGGGGGAAAAAGGTCAGATATAGAAAAAACAAAACTGTATTGTTAAATCAGACTAGTCAAATAGCTGTTTTGCTTCTGTGAATTTCTGAAATGTTCTCCTATTCACCCTGTCAATGGTTGCTCACAAAGCAGCTGATGGGTGTTCAACTTAATCCAACGGAGTTATTCTGCCAGTTATTGCTTGAAGGCCAGGCTACTGCCTTCCTGTTTGTACCTGCAACTCTTCACCATTTCATGTGAAATAGAGCCCTTAGTCAATGCAGTTGGGAAGTTAGGTGTCATGAGTTTAGCATGTTCCAGCCATACTTACTAGTCTTCCTTTATGGACATGTGATTGGTATGTGTTGGTTAGAGAAATGTGAGAAACTAGATAAAGCCATGTGCTTATAGAAGCAGTTACTGGGGTTGCATTACTTGGGGTTTGAAGAAGAGAGCTCTTAATAAGACCCTCAACTGTTAAAAAAGAGCACAACAGTGAAGCCAAAAGCACTGGCAACTCACTGCTTAAAAGTAAGTAATAATTATAAAAATAGTATTAATACAAAGCAGGGTTTCTCAGCCTCAGAACTAGTGACTCTTTAGACCAGATAATTCTTTGTTGTTCTGTGTATTATGGAACATTCAGCAGCATCTCTGGTTCTACACAATAGATGCCAGTCCACCCTCTCCTGGTTGTGACAACTAAAAATGTCTCCAGACATTGCCGAATGTCTTCTGGAGGGCAAAATTGCCCTCTGGAGAACCACTGGTATAGATCTTTTCAGTATTAAAAGCACTTTGACCTTCTCAACAACTTTGTTAGGGAACTTTTTTATCCTGGGCTCAGAAAAGTAACGTGACTTGCCCAAGGTCTCATAAGTAGTGAATGATGGAGCTGGAACTCAAACTCATTCAGGTCCTCTCAAGCTATACCAGGTGTACTTTTCATTACACCACTGAATAAACTGATATTGTATCACCCTGAACTGGACTACTTCCACTTTCCTCCCCTGATTCTTCTGAGAATTGAGCCAAAACAATTCCAGCATCCCAAGAGTTGCTTAATATTCAGCATTTTAGTAAAACATCAATTTTTCATTTGGTCTTTAGTCCTGATAGCTCTACCATTTGATATATTGACAGTGTAAATCAGGTTAATATTGAGAGCTGCAGGATGTTTCCAAAAAATCATTTTGGATTTCAGTAAGGTAAAGAAATATCTTTACTTCAGTAAGGGTGTTGATCTAAATTTCTCTTTAACTTCAACTTTTCTTAACATTTCAAGTCCATATTCACAATTCACACTCAAAGGCTGATTGATTAAAAAGTGGATTTACTGCCTGATGTTAAAGTTTCTGGGCAGTCAAAATGAGAAACTTTTGAAAAGTATCCTCAGATGCAAATAAAGAAATGCCTTTAAGAACTGACTTCAAATAGGTCTGTGTTGGCACATTCCATGACCACTGAGTACCAAGACCTGTGTTACAATACCAAAAATAAAATGGAGCATGTCTGTTGCATTTGTCATAAGACAAAATATGGTTTGGTAAAAATAAATAAGTAAATAGATTGGCAGTGGTCTATATTCATGATAGAACCTATATTTAGGCCTATAGTAGCAGCAAATCAACTTTATTGTGACTTAGAATTGTCATCTACTCAGCAAATATTTCAATAGACTGAGAAGACTGTTCTAATTTCCATTTGAGATATTTCAGTTTTAGAAAGGAAGATGGACAGTATGAACCTGCCAATCATAGGAAGGAATAATATAGCTTCTGCTTTTAGGTGCTAGTGGCATTTTGCAAGGCTTAAAGAGTAATAGCAGTTTGTTGGTGCCTCAAAAAGCTAAACATAGAATTACCATATGACCCAGCAATTCTACTTGGAGATATTTACCCAAAAGGATTGAAAACAGGGGCTTAAACAGATAATTGTAGCAAAAGTTGATAGCAGCAATAGTCACAATAGCCAAAAGTTATATAACCCAAGTATCCATCAATAGATGAATGGATAAATAAAATGTGGTATATACAAACAATGGAATATTATTCAGCCATAAAAAACAATGAAGTTACGATACATGTTATAACATGGATGAATCTTGAAAATATGATGATAAATGAAATAAACCAAACACAAAAGGACAAGTATTATATGATTCCATGTATATTAAATATCCAAAACAGGCAAATTCATAAAGATGGAAAGTAGATCAGAGATTACCAGGGACTAGAAGGAGGGGAGAATGGGAACTTATTGCTTAATGGATACAGAGTTACTGTTTTGGGTAATGAAAAAGTTTTGGAAGTAGATAATGGTGATGATTGCACAACACTGTGAATGTAATTAATGTCACTGAATTGTACACTTAAAAATGGTGAATATAACAATAAGTTAATGAGGTGATGAATATGTTAATTAGCTTGATTGAATATTTCTACAATGTATACATAAATCAAAGCATCACATTGTAACTCATAAATATACATAATTATTATATGCCAATTAAAAATAAATAATAAAAATAAAATAAGTAAGGAATGTGGCAAATTTTTTATCATATATATTTACCAGAAAAGAATAGGGAAATATTTTAACTTTTCTAATGGATAAAAGTCTAAAATCTATAATACACACACCAATTTCAAAGCCATAAGGAAAAGCTCAATGTCCCAACTAATTTAAGACAAAGAAAACAAATAGATAATTTACAGACAAAATATTAATGGTTAGTAAGCAAAAGCAAATATGATAATATGACCATCCTTGCCTGTAACAAAATAAATAT
>JAQIFY010001999.1:0-13712 GCA_028533085.1 Varecia variegata | reverse complement strand
AACACATTCATAGGTTCTGGGGATTAAGATAGGAACACCCTTTGGGGGACCATTTTTGTGTTTACCACACTGGGTATCATTAACTAGCTCACTTAATCCTCATCTCATTTGTATGAAGTAGAAATACAATTAGTCCATTTTACAGGTAAGAAAGCTAAGGTTTCAAGAAGATGCCTCAGCGTCTTCCCAGTCAACTCAAATATTTTCTTATTGATAGAGACCTTTCCATTCCCATTGCTCAGACTTCTAATCCATTTTTGCTGTGGTGGATATTATTGTCCCCACTTTACAGAAGAGGAAACTGAGTCCTCTTAGAGTTGAGTGACTTGGCCCACGTTATTCAGGTAGCAAGTGGCAGAGGAAAGATCTGGACTCTGAAGCTAATAATTTCCCACTTCATGGTAGAGTTTTTCATGCTTTGTGTTCTCATTTGAAATCCAAGTTTCACGTTCCCTGAAAGGGAAAAAAAAATCAATGATCATTTTCTGTGTTTTGTTGTAGCCTCCACACTGGAGCTTGGATGCTACAATCCCCGGTTCAGCCTACAAGCCCCAGGACCTTAGAATCACCACAAAATCTGCTTTTATTACTCGCAGCACAGCTTCAACGCAGCCCAGAGAACCAATAAAACAACTAGTGAGACAGAAACCACTTCTTTTAGTTCCATCATCTCTGGAACCTAAAGTTTTTAGTGTCGTAGGAAAAAGGTGACTTGGGCCGTGGTCCTCGGAAGAACAAATGGGATTTGGATTCCCACAAAGGGAAGAGTGCATCTTCTCAGAAGATTCCAGAAAGGCGCAGACCCGTAAACAGCCCATGAGAGCAATTTGTGGTTAACGGAGCCACGTGTTACTTTCCTCTTACTCAGCAAAGGTTACCAGGTGCCCCTTGAAAGATACACAAAAATACTGTAGGATCTTTCCAGAGGTGAGTTTATGGAACAGCCAGTTCAGAAGTATTAATACAAAATGTTGCTAACCTATTTCTTTCATTTCAGGAAAAAGAAAAAAAAAAAAAGACAGCCAGATTTAAAAACTGCCTATTGTATTTTTACTCTCCCAAAACAACATAAAGGAGTCCTTCGTTCCTTCATTCTGGGTGCTCAGAGGGTGGCCATGGAGTGGGGTGACTCAGGACACAGCCTGTACAGTCTTATGCAGGCTGGAGAATTCTGGTCCATACACTCCCTGGATCATTCCATGAGGCCGTTATTTTTTAAAATATTGGCTAAATTCACTTTTGGGGAAAATCCCTAGAATGCCTTGAAATTGAGTAAATTGTAGATCCGTTGCAATTTAAACACCTCGTTGTAAATACACTTGATACGTCTTTAACTGTTACCCACCCTGCCTCTGCTGTTAATTCCCATTCTTCTATTCTCTTTTGTCATCATCTGCTTCGATGTTAATCAAAATGCAATACAGAATGCATCAGTCAGCTATTGCCAAAATAGTGCCACATAACAAACCAACCTAACATTCAGTGGCTAAAATGGTGATCATCTACTCTTACAGTCATAGATATGCAAGTCAGCTGCAGCTCTTCTGGGCTGGGCCACACTCCAGGCTCTGAAATCCAGGCTATAGGCTTAGTTCAAGTCTGACCCACACATTTTCTTTCTAGGCAATGAGTCTGATCCACAAGTCTCATTCTCAGGCTCAGGCTTAAGGTCCTTGGCATGTTGTTTTCCTGGTGGGTCACTGGATCACAAAAGGGCATGCCCAAATGTGCAAGCATTTTTCAAACCTCTACTCATGTCACTTATGCTGGGGACCCTTTAGCCAAAGCTAAAGGCCAACCCCAAATTTAAGGATACAGGAAGTATATTTCACCTTCCATGAGCCTTTGGAAAGGATGAGAATATAAAATATTTAGTGCAGGGTACTGAAGAACTCAGGCCAGTCATATAATATAATACATTAAAGTAGAATAGAGGATGACATTGTGAAAAAAAAAAATGACTATTGATCCATACAAGATAACACAAAAACATGTTTTGTATTTGGGGGCAGGGAACAGGGTTTATACGGACCAACTGAAACTGGCATTTGAATTTATGGTCTTTCCCACTTGAGTTAGGTCAGGGTTTATCAAGAAGGTTTTAAAGGTCTACATCATAAGAAATGTTCAAAGGGAGAGGGTAATCCTAGCCAAATACATCTTCCAAATTCCACTAACAGCAAAGTCAGAGGTCTAAACTAGAAGGTTCTCTGGAATCTCCTCCAACTCTATGTCTGCATGGTCCCTGGCATGTGCCAGACATAGAGGAAGACATTAGGCTGCCCCTAGATGGTAAGGAGCACACACGCTGACTGATAGCTCCACTGCCCCATAGCTGTGCTCTCAGCAGCCAGCATGGCACTGTGCAAAGAGACAGGGTCTTGGAATCAGGAAACCTGGAGTCACCTGTCAGCTGGACCACTAGGTCCTCTCTGGGGTGGGTCATCTCCGCACTGAGACAGATGGACCAGACAATGTTTATAAACCTTCTGGTCCTGTGAGCTTATGATTTTATGACAACTCGGCTGCATGGAGGTGTCAGTGATGCTCAGGTGGGAGAAGTGGCTTAGGTGAGAATTGTGGTCACTGAGAGGCAGAGAAAACTGGTGATGGGCACAGGCAAAGATTGAGTTCACAGCAACACATGGCTGTGTTGTAGGGCTCTGCACGCCTCCAGATGGTTCCCTTGTCAACCATCCATCGTCCTAAGTTTTCTTCCAGATTCCACCTTTGGGGTTAAGATATGGTTTCTGGAGCAAGACTGGTCCTGGGAGAGCTTCCAACTCAAACTCCCATGAAAATGCAGATTCCTGGGATCTATGAACCTGGATTCATAAGGTTTGTGGTCAGGCTCAGCAATCTGCATTTTTTTTTAAAAGATTCTCTCCTCCCCCAGGTGATTCTGACACCAGTGGTTTGTGAACTATATTTTGATACGCATGGCCCTAAAGTCACGAGCATTTCCTTTTCTGCCTGCCCCACGTTCTGGTTTTCTGTTAAATGATCCACGACCTCCCCCTGGGAGATCAACATGTGAGTGGCCAACCTTTCAGTTCACACCTTCCCCCAGGGGCCTGCCATACTGGCCCGAGTGGTACAATCATATTTCAATACTACAGTTAGCAGAACATTCATATGTATCTTTCTCTCTCTCTCTCTCTCTCTCTCTCTCTGTCTCTCTCTCATGCACAGAATAAGAGACAAAGCCATTTATCCCAAACATAAATTCTTATAAGTAAATAAATATAAATACATGTGACTAATCCAATGAGGGAGAAGACTAGAATAATAAAAATGCCTCTAAATTGTCAAGAGTAAATATAAATACACTTCTATGTACTCTTAGGGACAAAGTATGGAAGAAACATAGAGGAAAGAGTAATAAACTCAGCTTGGAGGAGTTGGTCAAGGCATCCCTGAGAAGGTGACATCCAAGTTACACCTTCAAGGGTGACTAAGAGTCCATGAGGCAGAGAAAGGGAAAAGGATTCCAGGCAGCGGAACAGCAGGTCTCAAAGTATAGAGATGTGAAGGAGCATGGTGCTTCCAGGAAAAGTGAGAACCTCAGTGTGTCTGGAATGGTAGAGATAGAGGGTGGGGAGAGGAGGTATAGAGGCAGGTGGAATAACAGTGAGCTAAGTTGGAAAGCTATAATACATTGGACCACCATTTGGAGGGTCTTTGATGCATGATAAGGAACTTGGACTTGGTCTTGGAAGAAATAGAGAGCCCATTGGTTTTTAAGTAAGGACTTGTGCTTTAGATAACTAAGGATGTCAACAGACGGAGGCTGGGAGACCTCTTCCCATCTGTCTGCTACAGCGTCCGGCAGAAGGGGCATCTCTAGGAGAGAGAATCCCTGGAATTCACATGATACTTGCAGACACAGATTTTGAGTCTGTTTCTTCTAAGCTATGGAGCCTGAATTCTACAGTTTGGGAAATAAACCATGGGGAATGAAGGGAGGAGGGGGAGAAAACACTCAACTCCAATTCCTCAAATGGAAAGAAGTATAATGTTAATATAACATTTACTTATCTAAACATGTATTTAAAATAATAACAAAAAAAATAGAGTTCAGTTTTGCAGGGTGGGATAGTGAAAGAGAACCATAAATGACCAAAGAACAACAAAGTAGAAAAAATAAGCAGAGGAGAAAAGAATATAAAAACAGGAAGTCAGCAGGCAGTGGTTCCCCATGAGGTCATTGGCAAAGGCCCCAGGGGCTGCTTCTCTGTAGGTCACGGATGGGGCAGGGAGAGGTGGGGTACAGGCCTGTTCTCATAGCCTTGGGCGCTAGAACAGGGCAGGACACGGGGTCAGTGCCAGACACACCTGGATAATTTCAAAATCTGTTTCTATATGGGGGTGGGGAGAGGTGGTCTCAAGGCTGCCCAACCAGAGGCAGAGAAGCTCAGTTCAAGTCAGAAGTTGAGTCTCAGCTCTGGGTCTGCCCCTTAGGGACTGTGTGACCTTGGGCAAGGGCCTCCACCTCTCTGGGCCTGTTTCGCATCTGGGATTTAGTATGGTTGGCAAGGACTCCATGCATGGGTGGCCAAGGGGCATGCTGCAATCCCGCTGTGAACTCTAATGTGAGCGGAGACCAGGGAGAAAGTGTTTTATTTTTCTAATTTGTACCAAAATATTGTTCTGCCAGCCAAACTCTGAGCCCACAGGGCTGTGATCACTCAGAGAGGTTCCCGTCTCTCCTTCATCCATAGGAGCGTCCCAGGCTCATGGTGGCCTTGAAGTGAGGGGGTATGGAGGCACAGCCGACTAGGTTGGAAAAACAGGCTGAAGCCACCCTGGGGGAGTCTTGGATGCCACGATAAGGAACTTAAACTTGCTCTTGAAAGAGACGGAGAGCCAGATTTGCTTGGTCCTTGCCTTGCCCCAATCCCCCTCTCCTGGCCAGCTTCAGCCAGCTGCTCCGTGGAGAGCCCCTGCTGCCCCTGTCACCCCACCTCCAAGCACAGCAGGCTGCCACAGCCCTCTGGGGATGAGTGCCAGCTTTCTGCCGGATTTTCATCACGCCTGCCGTGACGGGAAGGAGCTGACACAGCTCCAGCACCCATGTCCAACCTGCCCTGGACCCACCGAGGCTGGCCCCATAGCTGCCCGGGTACACAATCCAGAAACAGGTGGGAGCTCATGCCCCACAGGGTGAACTTTGACCAGTGAAACACCTGAGACAGGAGGGAAACAACACAGATTCCTGACTCTTCTCCCCCACAAATTGTTCCAAGGCGCTGTGGTTTCACACGGCCTCCTCAGGCTCCAGCATGGCTGGGCGATCCTTTCTATTTTACGGGGTGCCACAGCCAGCTTGTATTTGCTTTCTCTCTTTCTCTGCCTCACCTCCTCTTCCTCTCACTGTTGCTGCCCTAGGATTAGCTCCCCCTCTGCATAAAGCTTTAGCGTGTGCATGCTGCCTTTTCTCTGTTTTTAAGGGGAATGGACCAAGACAGAGGGTGCCAATAGTAACACATGTGGGCCATCTTGCTGACCCTGGCAAACGAGGGTTTGCCACATTAGTAATGCTACCTCTCTTGCTCCTGAGTGTGTTGGGACAAACACACACTCATCACCAGTATCTGGGCAATAGCATCAAAAGGGCATGGGGTCAAACAGACCAGGGTTCGAATCTGGCCCCATGGCCCGCCAGCTGTGTACATGGCTTCTCTAAGAAGACTTGACTTCTCTAAGTCTCAGTTTCCTCTTCTGTGAGATGGAGATAACAAAACTGACTTCACAGAGTCAGTAATGATTAAATTAAATGAAATGATGTATGCAGATTGCTTAGCATGTTGCTGGACACATAGGATAAACTCAGGCAATGACATTTTTGTTGTAATGGTTAGGAGGCCTTTGGGTCAGTGCCCTGGGAATGACAACTAGAGACTGGGACTGCAGGACGCAGGCCTGCAGCAAGGGCGTGACGGCGGTGGTCTAGGCCAGTTTGGAAGATTTCCCAGACAAGATTCTGAGCATGTGGAGTCTCTGCTATTTAAACATGGGGAGGGTCATGAGCAGTAATCCAGGTCTCCCCTGAAACCCACTTAACTGCAGGGCTGCATAGACCACCCAGCCTGACCCCGGCCTGGAGTGTGTCCACCTCCCATCCCTGAATGCTATCTCCACTGTGCTGCTCCTGTCCCCATTTCATCCTCCGAAAGAACAGGCTTCTTGCCTGGCTCATTTTCACTGTGGCCTTGGTCTTGAAGGCTGATGGCATGATTTGGTGGGAAGTGAAGCCCAGGGCAACCTAGGACAGAGGCTCCCACTGCCCACAGCCTCAGCAGCCTGCGGACACCTCTGATGCCAGCTCAGATGACAGAGCCTAAACCGCAAGGTCATGGTCACATGCGCATGGCGGTGCTGCTGCTGGAGCCCCGTGCTTATTTTCACTGTTCCACTGCTACTTATGGTAACAGATCACCAGTGGGGAAGGGTGGGAAGGAGAAGGGAAGGGACTTTTATCCCTGTCCCCTCCCTGTGTCTTTACACACGCCCCACATCCGAGCCTGGGCGGCTGGGTTTGAGGGGACTGAGGCAGGCGGGAGACCACGCGCTACGTGACAGGCTTAAGGGAGGCTTTTGTTCTGTTTCATTTATTTGATGTTGGGGGAGCTTGCTCATGGAAAGAGCCACAAAGAGAGAGAGAGAAAGAGGGATGATATTTGGCGGAGCAATCAAAGACCGAGGGGAAACCTGGGCGGGGCTGAAGGGGCTGGAGTCCTGGGCACTGCGGATTCTGGTCTCTGCAGGAGGGGAGGCTGTGAGGGCGGCAGACATAAATAAGTCTGTAGGAGGGATGCTGGAAGTGGAGGGATTTCATGCCGGACGGTGTCCATTCTCTCTGGGAACTAGGAGGCAGAGCCATCTGCCGAGAGGGGGTCAGAGAGCGGTGGTAAACGTCGGGAAGAGCCATCATGCAGCAGGCAGAGGATGCTTCCTAGAGCAGGTCAGAGATTGCTCAGAGGCACTGAAGGCTGCAAATTTACAATTATCCCCCAGCAGCACTGAGCATTTCAGACCAGGGCCCAGGAGGGTTTGTCACCTATGAATGGGACTAACAGACGTTATTATGGAAAGCATCTTGCCCAACACCTGGGGTCTAAACAGTTATTAAGCTCAGACTTTTCTCATTCTTCTCCTAAGAGCAGCCAGAAGGTAAGAGGCTCAGAGAGGTTTTGGTCACTACCAGGCCATTCCCTCTCCACCCTGTGGGCCACCTCATCTTCCTTTCCCCCTGGAGTCAAGTGGCTGGTCTTGCGGGCAGCTCAGGGGCTGCAGGAGCAGATGACCAGGTAGGTGGCCCTGCATCTCTGGCAACGATCAGTCCCTCTCTGACCGCTGCCCACGGAGCCCAGAGGCGGCACACAGCCAAGACAGAGGACCCCCTGATAGCCCGAGGTGTGGGGCTCTTTAAGCACTAGGGTTGGAGTCCTTCAAGCAGCTGGGCTCGGGTGAGCCTGTCAGTCAAATGCTGGTCATAAGATGTCACTCTGCCTCCTCTCCTAGGACCCAACACATGGACAAGAAATCCCACCAACCTCCCTGGTGCCAAGGCCAGCTTTATTCAAAAGTCTTAACTGATGCATAACTGAATGTATCTGTGTTTCCACAAACAAGTTGTTTCTCTACACTCCCCAGGTAGGTGGAAAAGCCTAGGGAACAGGATGACTTGGAAATGTTTCCTGGAAGAGGATTTATTGAGATAAAATAGTTATATATAACTTATTTTATATATAAAATAGTTTAGTGCTTGGCTGGGCCTACCATCCCAAGATGGCGTGAGCACACAGATGCCAACCAAGAGGTTCAGCCTTCACCTTCCCCCGTTTTTATTTTTACCACTCTGAATTTTACTGATCCGCTTATTTAAAAAGATAAAGCGTGAAAAAGAACAACCCACCTTGCTTCACCTTTCATCTCCAGGTTCAGCTATTCATCCTTTACATTTGGGGAGTTGCTTGTAGTGAGCCTTGGAATGGCGCCATCTGGTGGTGGGAGAGGGTAACTGCCTGTTCGCTCCCTGGGGTAGTCGTCATCGTTTCCGTAAGTACTATGTGTGTTGAGAGTCCACTCTGTAACAGGCACTGTGTAGCAATTGCAGTCATCTCTTAAAAATTAGGGTCTGCCTATAACAGAGGGGCCTTCTCCTGGGATTGGTGGTAACTGCCATTCCAGACCCTCCATAGCAGCTGCCTCATAGGAACCCAATACCCTTGGTCCCCACTCCATTTGAGATTTCACCCAGAATCTTGGATGTGCAAAGGAGCCTCCTGGAACGATGCTGCCTTGGGCTGCAGAATTCATTTCAGGTGCAGAAAAACGTGATTTTTTCCAGTTGTGGTAACTTCCCAGCACTAAACATCAGTGGTTCTCAGCCCTGGCTGCAAATGCAAATCTCCTGTAGGCTTTTTAAAAACAATGATGCCCAGGCCTCACCCCCAGAGATTCTGATTTAATATTTCAGGGGTGAGGCACTGGCATTTTTAAAGCAGTTCAGCTGGTTCTAATGTGCAGTCAGGATTAAGAGATGCTGTCAAAATTAGTAAGTATGGGTCAGACCTCACCCTTTTTATTGCTATTATAACTGGAAGAATTACCTGCCTCCCCATACACACACACACACACACACACACACACACAGGTCTGAAGTCTACGCTACTTCTGGGAATTAATGCTTGTCATTGGGAGGGTATGTACATGCACCAACTACTATTCTGTGGGTATTAGGAAGAATAAAGAGCTCTGTTTTCAATTCAGATTGTCAGGGACAGGCGTGGGTCTCCATGTCCCCCACAGCCCATCTGGCTCTGAGAGACTTGAGGAGCCCACATTCATCTTGGAGCAATTTGCTGAGCAGGTGTCATCCTCAATGCAATAACCAATACTTGGCTAAAGGAACTTCTGGGAGTTGGGTAGGGTGTGGAGACCCTTGTGTGACAGACTAGTCCCTATACGTGGGAGATGGAGTTTCTCCACACAGGAGGGGATGCACACTTGCTTGGGGCTGCTGTAACAGAATACCACAGCCTGGGTAATTTACAACAAACAGAAATTTGCTGGCTCAAGGTCCTGGAGGCTGGGAAGTCCAAGAGTGAGGAGCCACACGTACTCCATTGCACAGGAAGCAGCAGAATGCTGAGGGCAGCTTGAGCCTGGAGCTACCAGAAGAGAACAGAACCCACAGGAACAGAGGCCCCGGGGAAACTCAGATGTGGGAGAAGGGAGATGACCCCAGCCCACCACCAAATACAGAGGGAGGTGGCCCTTAAGGAGAAAGGGAAAGCTGCCATTTGAGTTCCAGCATAAATTCTTTCATTACCAAGATAAAGGGGGAAAAGAAAGGTGTCTGAGAAGACTGATTTTTTTAACTCAATTAGTTTTGGGCATTAGCAGGATATCCCAGCAGACTTCCCATAGAAATGAAGACATACATGGTAAAGAGAAGGTGAAAAATTTAAGACCAGTGATAAAAATTGAAGAGTCTGAGCGGTATGAGAATCGTCCAGGTATGACGGGTTTGAAATCACAGACTAAATCCTAGCACTTTGTCTTATACACGAGGAAACAGAACCACAGAGAGTGGTGAGGCCACTGACGTCCCCAAGGTGACAGAGCTTTTCGACCTGAGATCTATGGCTTAAACCTGACTCCCAGCTCAGGTCTTGCTTTTGTTTTCTGTTTTCCCAGGTGCTACTTTGATCCTGGTAATTTGAACATTGCCTATGGTGAACACGTGAAAGGCAATTCATGGGAAACTCACCAGCCAATACTCTTTTATTGGGTTTTCTGGTGCCAATTAAAGGTAAGTTTTAGTATCAGTTTTTAAAAAAACCATTATTTGATTTTTTTGTGTGTTTTTTAGTAATTACCAATATTTGTGTAGACAGAGTTAAATCTCTGAGTCAGAACTCTCCCCTTTCTTTCAGTATATTCAGACTTTGGGACTGCATGAGCAAAGGGTATCAAGTGGTTTCCAGTTAAAAGGGAACTTGACATTGAGCCATGGGGCTTGGCTGCAGTCCTCATGCTCAGTGATTCCAATGGGGACAAGCCTAACTCTTTCATTAGGGAGACATTTGCCCATGACCAAGGTGACCAGGGCTTTGAAGAGGAGAAATAAAGCAGGAAAGAGGGGCAGCAACATCCCAGAAACCAAATGCAATGGTCCCTTTGGATGGAAATCAGCTACCCTGGAACAGCAAAGAGGGAGAAGTCAAGGATTCTTAGAGCTCGGGCTGAACTAAGTCTCTCTCTCCCCCCCTCCCCTCTCTTCTTCCCTCCCCCATCTCCTCTCCCTCTCTCTCCCCCATCTCCTCTCCCTCTCTCCCTCCCTCCTTCCCTCCCTCCTCTCTTTCTTTTCTCTCTTCACCAGGATTAACGTGTGCACAGCCATTTTGTGAACCTGGACTTGGGGGTTTGGGTGGGCATTTTTGCTGCTGGCCAGCGGGGTCCAGCAAATAGACACCTCCTTTGGCCTCCAGTCCCAGCCCCTTTCCGCAGCACCACCCATCCCATGTGAAACCATCTCTGGTGACTCATGGGGCTCCCAACAGCCTTGACCACACTCATTTTCCAGTGTTTTCTGAGGTCAGAGGTGCTAGCCCCACCCAGGAAGCTCCATTCTCCATGGGTAAGCCTCATCTGTCCATGAGGAGTTGGGATGGCATAGAAACTAGCTCCAGGAGGTGTTCAAACTTGCCCGGGGCCTCCTGAGTCGTGTGTTTATAGCAACAGGGTCCACACTGTGAGCTGTGAGAAAGCTGGCAAGGAAGCTTCTGCGGTCTGGATCGGGTCACCCTGTACCTGGGACCCTCTGAAAAGCTTGGAGACACCATGCTTGTTTATTCTGAGACAGAAGGCCAAGAAAACACTCTGACCCTGCCTCTGCAGCACTGGAGCTGGCCAAACAAGGAAAGTCTAACCACAAAGCAAAACTGTATTTTCAAAGCCAAACTGTTTTCTTCTCCCTCCAAGCCCTCAGTCCCCGTAAAATGTTCCTATTATTTGGACCTCCCTTCTTGAGGTGTGATGGTTTTTCTCTTTAATCGCTTTTTAAAAAGGAAAAAGCATTTCTCCATAATTCACTATTACATAACCCTCCTCCACATAGCAGCCAGAATGATCTTTAAGAGGCGTAGACGCCTTTCCAAGTGTCTGTGTGGCCTGTGGGGGCCAGCCCTGCCCACCTCTCTGACCTCGGCGGTGACACTCTTCCCTCAGCCCTGTCAGCTCCAGCCACCCTGGCCTCTAGGTTATTCATCAAGCACTGCGGGATCAGGAACTTACAGGGATGGGTCAGGTGCCGACACATGAAACCACTGATCAATCATTTTTATTATAATGCTTTTAAAAATTTATATACCGTAAACTTCACTTTTCTCGTCCAGTTCGATGAGGGTTCACACATGCATAGATTCTTGTAATCACCACCACATTGTTTGTGATATAAAACAATTCCAAGATCCCATGGAGCTCCCTCATGCTGCCCTTTTGTAGTCAGTTCCTCCTCTCACCCCCAGCAACCACTGATCTGTTTTCTGCTCCTATAGTTTTGTCCTTTCTCGATTGCCATATAAACGGAATTATACAGTGCAGAATCTTTGGAGACTGGCTTCTTTGTCTTAACGTACAGCATCTGAGATTTATCCATACCACTGTGTGTATCAGTAGCCCATGGTTTTTACTGCTGAATGGTATTCCATTGTGTGGATGCTCCATAGCTTGTTGATCCATTTATTTGATGAAAAACTTTTGGGCAGTTTTCAGTTTGGGGCAATCATGAATAAAGCCAGTATAAACATTTGTGTACAGGTTTTTGTGTGAATGTGAGTTTTCATTTATAATAAATAACTACAAATGAGATGTCTGGGTCAAATGGTAAGTATATGTTTAACTTTGTGAGAAGATATCCAACTGTTTTCCAGAATGCCAGTCCTGCACCATTTTGCATTCCCACCAGCCACGTATAAGAGTTCCAGTTGCTCCGTATCCTAATCAGCACTTGGCATTATCAGAACTTTTTATATTAGCCATTCTAATTGGTATGTAATGATATCTCACTATGGTTTTTAATTTGCATTTTCCTACTGACTAATGATGTTGAGCAGCTGTTCATATGTTTATTTGCCATCTGTGTATCTTCTTTGGTGAGGTCATGTTCAAATCTTTTACCTGTTTTTAAAAAGTAGGTTGTTTTCTTATTTTTGAATTTGACAGTTCTTTATATATTCTGGGTACGAGTCCTTTGTCAGATATGCGATTTGCAAATATTTTATCCCAGTCTTTGCCTTATCTTTTCAAGCTCTTAGTGGCTTTCACAGAGCAAAAGTTTTTAATTCAATAAATTCTAGTTTATCATTTTTTTCTTTTAAGAATCTTTTTGTGATTCAAGTTTATAAAGATGTTCTCTTTTTCTTTTAAACCTTATAAAACTAACAGTTTTAATTTTAAAAAGTTAGTTTTATAAGTTTTAAAATTTTACATTTAGGTCTATGATTCATTTTCAGTTAATTTTTATATATGATATGAGTACAGGTTGAGGTCCAAACTTTGCATTTTAATATCCAATTGTTCAGCACCATCTGTTGAAAAGATAATCTATTAAATTGCTTTCATACCTTTGTCAAAACTTTCAACAGTCAGTTCACAAAAGAAGATATACAGATGACAAATAAGCACACGAAAAAGTCTTTCACATTTGGAAAAGATCTTCAATATTAGAAATATGAAAATAAAAACCACAATGAGTAACCACCACATACTGTTTAAACTGGCTAAAATTAGAAAAACTAACTATGCCAAGGGTTGGAAAGGACCTTATGGAGCTGAAACACTCATACACTTCTGGTGTAAAATGGTACAATCACTTTGGAAAACAGTTTTTCAACTAAATGCAGTTACCTTATGATTCAGCCATTCACCTAAGAGGAATGGAAGCATATGCCCATACAAAGACTTGCACATAAATGTTCATAGCGGCTTTATTTGTAGTAGCCAAAACAGGATACACCTGAATGCCCATCAATAAGTGACTAGATAAGCAAAGTGTGGTACATGAATACAATGGACCACAAAGCAATAAAAAAGAATGAATTATTGATACATGCTATAACATGGATGATTCTCAAAAGAATTATGTTGAGTTCAGGAAGCAAGACAAAAAAGTACATTCTGTATGATTCCATTAATATAAAATTTCAGGAAATGCAAACCAATGTAAATGACAGAAAGCAGATCAGTGATTGCCAGGAGATGAGGTGTGAAGTGGAGTCGGGTGGGAAGGAGGGATTACTAAAGGACACAGGACACTTTGGGGGATAATGGATATGTTCATTATTTTGATTAGGGTAGTGGTTTTATAGATATATACATATGTCAAAACTTATCAAACCATATACTATAAATATGTATAATTTGTTATAAGTCAATTAAATATCAATAAAGCTCTTTAAAACTGACTGTATTTTATGGATCTATTTCTGGAGTCTCTATTCTGTTTCCTTTATTTCTGTCTGTCTTTTAATCAATTCCATACTGTTATGATCACTGTAGTTTTATTTTACAGTATGTCTTAAAATTGGGTAGTACGAATCTTTAATTTTGTTCTTTGTCAAAATTGTTTTGGGTATTCTAGTTCCTTTACTTTTACATATAAATTTTATGATTCACTTACCTATATAAAGAATCACGTTGGG
>JAQIFY010001998.1:0-13714 GCA_028533085.1 Varecia variegata | reverse complement strand
TGAGGTCTGCACTAGAATTTGACCTGAAATATTTCTTATTGGGATCTTCTAGATTTGAATCCATACTTTAAACAAAACTATTCTGTAGTTCAATTTCCAAACAAACTTATATTTATTTAGTTCTGATAGCAAATAGCTGACCAAATACAATTTGCTGAAATACTAAAATTAAACATGATGAGAAACAGTAGGAATTTCATTTTCTACATGTTGTAATAACAGTAAGGAGAGAAATGTTTGGCAGATGTTGTACAATGAAATTATAGTACCTTTGAATTAAATACTTGACAAATCTTATTTTATTCTGGCAGCATGTATAAGGAGGACTAGGTTAAAAGTTACTGCTTCTTCTTAGCTGTTGACTCTCATACAGGTAAAAAAATTGCTCCAGTTTTGCATTCTCAGGAAGGTTCATGAACTAGGTTTTACAGTTAACTTGGGTTTCTTCTTTCAATAAAAATTTGGAGGCTTAGAATATATATATAACTTTTTCTTTGAAGACTTGATTGATAGAGGGAATTATTTACTGTTTGACTTCTCTTCCTCACTTCAGGCTTAGACTTCAATTTTAAACTGTTAATTTCAATAGCCCAAAAACCTTCCAGTTTGTAAAAAACAAACAAAAAAAATGTTTTCCTTTTTATGCTTATTAGACTAAGCAAAGGAAAACATGTGTGATCATTATGCCATGTTTTATACACCCTATTATAAGGCAGAGTACCTGGAGACACAGGATACCTGTAATATACACACAGGGAGAAGATGTGTCTAATATTGAAGAACTGGTGAAAAGGACCTAGAAATCTCTTTATCCATGCCCTACTCCAGGCCACTAACCCTTCTACCCTCCAGCCAAGAGTGAGGGATTTATTCTGTGGGGGCGGGAGTGGAGGTGGGTACCAGTCCCAGATTATGGGCACCAGTCCAACCTGAGAGCAGTGTGAATCAGATTATTAAAAGTCAACCAACTGAACATAGAGACCATTGTCACCCCACTTTCCCTAAGCTCCCAGGATAGAAACAGATAGGATTTTGCTTTACAGAGTAAAAACTGGGATATTATTCCCTGGAGAAATTGATCACACACAATGATTCTAAAATACAAATATTTACAGAGCCCGCAAAGGAGTATTGGTATGCCTGCTCCACAATAATATAAAGAAATTCACTGTCTTAGTCCATTTTGTCTGCTATAACAAAATGTCATATACTGACTTAGTGGTTTATGAACAGAAATTTATTTCTTATAGTTTTTGAGGCTGGGAAGCCCATGATAAAGGTATTAGCAAATTCTGCACCCGGAGAGGTCCAGATTTCTTGTTCGTAGATGGTGTCATCTCTCTGTGTCCTCACTTGGCAGAACAGGCCAGCTCTAAGGTCTCTTTCATAAAATAATAATTCTACGAATGAGGGCTCTGCCTACCAAGGGCCCCACCTTCTAATACTATCTCCTTGTATTACAACATATGAATTTTGGCTGGACACAAACATTCAAGCTATAGCACCTATCAATCAACAGCCCTGTCAAGATATACAGAGATTTATTTCCATCTTTGATGTCTTACTCATAAATAGTAACAAAAACTATTGATACTAAACATTCAAGCAAAACATCTAACATGAAAAGTTGGAATAACAAGAAATAAAGCTAATACAAAAATAAACTTGTAGAGAATAGAATCAATGCAGAGTCAAAAATGCCAAAATAAATTAAGTAGTCAAGATATTATTCAGGAATTTTGATTTCTACAGATGTCCTTGACTTACCTACTCCATTACAGATATAGTAGTAAAACTGAGAATAAGAAAAGTAGGTATAAATTTATATCTCTATATGCCCGTAACTCCTATGATATTAAAGTTAAATATATATGCAAAACTTCTTATTATAGCTATCATACAGATGTAAATTTGCCTTAAGAAAAGAATAGTAACTGAAAAATTTGAGAATTAGGCTGACGAAACACATAGATTCTGAAACATATTTATTTTTTTAACTCCTGAGGTATCATGTAATAGTTTTCATATCAGAGAGTGAGCAAGTTATCATTATGGAGTTATTTCAAATAAAAGCTTGCCTGGAATGAAATTGTTCCTGCTTAAGCACATTGGAGAAGCAAATAAACCAGTTTTTTTTTTTTTTTTTTTTTTAATGTAGAACAAACGTACTTGGTGAAATAGAAGTAGCGATCAAGGCTGACAAAAATAAATAAATAAATAAACCAAACTTTGTTTTTGTTTCAGTGATTTTTTAAAAGAGTCAAAAATAAAAAAAGAGGCTACCAGAAAAAGAATTAAAAAGGTTCATAATCTTCACAACTGGCTATCAAAATTCTCCATCTCTTGCCAGATGCATGTATTATAAAATTTGTTCTGTTCCTTAAAAAGTTATTATATATGGGGAGTTTGTATAAAGATAAGTTTCCTGTAAATACAAGGATTTTATAATATATAGTAATGTACTACACTAAATACCAATAACATGGAAGATATATTTTTATACTGATGCAATACACGTGTGTATCAGTGGGTAGGTAAGGGAACTGAACTCGTAGTTCCAGAAGTTAGAATAAAAAAAAAATGATGTGAATTTTTGTTATTTTTTCCTAATAATATTATTGCATGGAGCAGAGGAGAAGCTTGGGTTTCAAATGTTCTTTGTCTTTATAGAGATATAGTAAAACAAGAATGTAAAGCAACTTTCAGACATGGATGATGGCACAACAGGGTACAGTCTTTTGCAATAAAGACAAATCTGCCAATTATGCATATAAATGTGTTATATACAATGCAATTTTATTTACTGAGAGTTTAAAGTCACTTTTAGATCTTTTGGCTCTATTTGATTCTAAACTTTTAATTTTATATTATAATTTATTTGTTTACCAAATATACTGAAAACTATTTTTCTTTTTTTATAACTAATATTTTTAGATTACCAACAGATATTTCCTTGATTGTACTCACTTGTATTATAAGTGATTATAAACAATAAAAGAGAAATAACTTGGGTGGAGCTTCCTACACAATTCCACTCTGAAATGCAAATCATTTTGTTGCTCTTTTCATGCTGATGTGTTGTTTCCCAGTGCTTTTTTTCCCTGTAAAAAAAGCTATATATATATATATATATATATAGCTATATATATATAGCTATATATATATATAAAATAATATATGATATATATAATAATATATAATATATAACTATAATACATCTTACTGTATCATTTTTAATCAAGATGCTTTAAATACAAAAGAAGGAAAAAAAAAAACTGAGCTAGGGTACCAGTAATGAAAGTCAGTTTGAACAAACAGGATTTGTTTGCTAGTATTTCTCAGACTTCTACTAGTCTTGCCACTCCCTCAGAGAATACCCTCATTTTTTCTTCTTTTTATGCCCAGCAGCTAAGTGGATTTTAATCAGTTTTACTTTCTATAGTTTATTCCTATAGTTTACTTTGAGCACTTTATGTATATTAAACATACTTTTTCAAGCAATATGACACCCACCACTGAGAACCAGTGTTCTGCCCTCCTCTTTTTCTCCTTTTCTCTCTCTCTCTCCGTCCAGGATTTCCAGCATTGATGATGCTAGGAATTGAGACTCTGCCTTTCTCTGCATTTTTTTCATTTATAATCTTAATTCTTAATATCATTAATGCCAAAAAATGAGATTACATTCCAATTCTCTTAATTTTCAATTTAGAATTCATAGGAGTGTTGTTGCAATGTTGGTTTGTGTTACTTCTAGAGTAAACTACTCATTTCTAATTAAAAGAATTCACAATCTTTAACATAGTTCAGACAATGTTTATAATCATCATGTTTATTTCTGCTGGAAGGAAATCAAACTGATTTAATTAATAATCACCAGCAATATAAAAAGCTTATATTTTATAAGTCCACTTGACTTTTCTTTAATAGCATCAAGTTAAAATCTTCTTTGAAATTTGAAAGCATAGGCCTTACTTCAGTTTAGCTTGGTTCTCGTTAGATGTTATTATACTCAATTCTGGATAAACAGTTATTATTTATTTATAATTGTATCTTTCTTACACTGAAGGGCAGAAAATGATATAAACTTATGTCATATTCATTTGACATATATTATTTTGTATGTGTACTATATTATGTATTTGAAAAATTAAACACAGTCTGTGAATTGTTTCATGTTTTTACTTGCTTGTCTCTGTCCAGGCACACACTGGTAATGTTAAACGTAATTCAAAGTGAGAATAATGTCATATTATAAGATGTTTACCAAATTCCTATTGGAGACAAATGTTAGTATGGGTTAGCAAAATGACTCTATTATAGAGAGATCAAACAAAATTAAAAATGGTGAGTTAGGGGAAAAATGTGTTTAAATTGAAGTCAGGTGCTATGCCAATGTTTTCAAGTTTTCTCATTGACTCTCTTCGGTAGGGTGAGGTGAGTTTTAACGTTGCTCTCTTACAGATGAGAAAATCAAGCCCAGGTGTATCTGATCTGATGTCTGCAATTCAATCAACACAAAAAGTCCAGTTTGTTACATATGCAAAAAGATAATCAATGGACTTAATGTTTCTGCCCTCCCAAAATTCATATGTTGAAATCATAACCCCCAATGTGACCGTATTAGGAGGTAGGAGGTGGAGCCGTTGGGAAGTAATTAAGGCATAAAGGTAGAACCTTCATGAAGAGACTTGTGCCTTCTAAGGAGAGGGCAGAGAGATACCCTTTTTCTGCCATGTGAGGATACAAGGAGAAGTCAACCATGTTTACGTAACCTACCTGGAAGAAGGCCCTCTCCGGAACCCATCCACGCTATCACCCTGATCCCAGACTTCCAGCCTCCAGAACTATAAGAAATTAATTTCTGTTGTTTATAAGCCACTGTGTTTATGATATTTTGTTGTAGCAGCCCAGGCTGGCTAAGACGCATACTCACTCAAGGGAAGGGGGCTAATTTGATAAGCACATGCTCTGAGTGTATGAGAAGGGAGGGGGAAAAAATCCGAGCACTTCAACTTAGGAAATTTGAAGCAGGCATCCATGTTTCTCATCCAGTTAAGTCTCAGAGGAATACACTTGGAAGTGAGAATTAGAGCTACATAAATACCTACAACACATCAAAAGACTAAAAAATTTCTCCACTGAAATTGGTTGGTAAAGATCAGATTAACTCTTGAAAATCATATCCATCTGACTATAAGCCCATGCTCCTTCTCCAGGTCTGCACTACAAATAAACACACCAGAATTTTGTACAGTTGAACCTTGTATGACATGGGTATGAACTACATGGGTCCAGTTAGATGTGAATTTTCTTTAGCCTCTGCCACCGCAGAGACAAGACCATCACCACCACCCCCACGCCCCCACCACCACCCCACCACCCCCGGCTCCCCATGCTCAGCCAGTTCAATGTGAAGACAATGAGGATGAAGATCTTTATGATGATCCATTTCCACTTAATAAATAGCAAATATATTCTCTCATCCTTATGATTTTCTTAATAACATTTTATTTTTTCTAGCTTACTTTAGAAATACAGTATATTGTACATATGCAAAATATGTGTTAATCAATGGTTTGTTATCAGTAAAGCTCTCAGTCAGTAGTAGGCGATTAGTAGTTAAGTTTTGGGGGAGTCAGAAGTTATATTTTGATTTTTGACCTGGCAAGGGATCAGTGCCTCAACCCCCTCATTGTTCAAGGGTCAACTGTACTTGGTTTTGCTTTTATTTTTTGTGGAATTTTCATCTCTGTGGAGGTCTAAATATATGATATAGTGACAGTGACAATACCACAAATTTTCACACTTTTATTTTGTGTGTGAATATTTCTCAATTGATTCCCTAGTTTTAAAATAAGGTGATTAATGTTATACAACTTAAACTACAGAAGATTTTAATTCTTTATATTTATATTTATGGCACATAAAATTATAGAGTAGTACATTATGCAATAAATTACATAAATACTTACAATATAAAATGCATCTGCATTCTTTCTCCACAAATAATGTTAATTAAAAGGAAAGAATGAAATCATTTCTTTGCAGCAACATCAATAGAACTGGAACAAATCAGATACAGAAAGACAAATATACCACATGTTCTTACTTATAAGAGAGAGCACATGGACATAGAATTTGGAATGATAGACAATGGAGACTCAGAAAGGTGAGGATGTGAGAGGAGGTTGGATGATGACAAATTAATTTATGGCTACAATGTATGTTATTCAGGTGATGGAAAGCCCTGACTACACCACTATTCAATATATCTATGTATCTATGTATCTATGTATCTATGTACAAATACATGTATTTGTACATGTACAAATTGCACATGTACCCCCATATATTCATACAAATTTAAAAAAAGGTTTATCTTTAAAAAAAGTAAGTTAATATGGCCTATTAGTTTTACATATTTTGATCTTTCTCCCTATAAATCAAGCCAGGTAAATTATTCTATGCAAACAAATTAACCTTGGAATTTTTGTTGCAACACACCAAAATTTCATCTTTCACTGACACATTTCTGATGAGGTTAGAAGAAGAGTTCTGCTTAATATATTTCTCAGGGATTAAGCTTATATAGGCTTCATCATCTTGTGTTACGACCATCTCAAAATGTGACTCAGGATTAGCCATATCAGAATAGGAGAAAAAAAGAGATCATTTTACATTTGTTAGCTGTCTCTGATCTGCAGTGTCTTAAGTAATTTACACTTATGGCTATTAAATACTTAGCAGCACAATTCACAATTGCAAAGATGCGGAAACAACCCAAGTACCCATTAATACATGAGTGGATTAATAAAATGTGGTATATGTATACCATGGAGTTCTACTCAGCCACAAAAAACAATGGTGATATAGCACCTCTTCTATTATCCTGGATAGAGCTGGAGCCCATTCTATTAAGTGAAGTATCACAAGAATGGAAAAACAAGCACCACATATACTTACTATCAAATTGGTATTAACTGATCAAAACTTACATGCACAATTAGTAGTAACATCCATAGGGTGTTGGGCAGGTGGGAGCGGGGAGGAGGGGATGGATATATTCACACCTAATGGGTGCGGTGTTCACTGTCTGGGGGATGGACACTCTTGAAGCTCTGACTTGGGTGGGGCAAAGGCAATATATGTAACCTAAGCATTTGTACCCCCATAATATGTTTAAATAAAAAATAAAATAAATAAATGAAAATAAATAAATACTTAGCTATAACCAAACTGAAAGAGGAGCTGGAAAGTTTGCCCAGGTTCCCAAGAAGGAGAGGATAAAGAGATATGGTGAGCACTAGTATCTCAAACACACACTATTTCTGTCTTACCACTCCTGCTAGCCAAATGTGAGTCCTGAGCAGAATAGCATGTGCCAATATCCTTTACATTTCAATGTTGATGGAAATATGCAGGAATCTGCATTTGAGAGAGAGGCGAGTTTAAAGTTTGGGGAGTACTACATAGCCTGTAATTTACTAGAAAATATTTCAGTATAGATTTGCCATAAAAAATGTACGTGTGTAAGTTCTGATCTACTTTTCCAGTGGTAGAGAGTTGTGCAAAACAGAAATGCACACATGGAGAATGTCAATGAAAAGGCTATAGCCCAGAGATGTCTTCAGATATCTTTTTCTATGACCAATATTAGAAACATAACAAACATTAAAAATGAGCTTTCTTTGGCAAATTTACTGGCAATCAAAAGAAGTAGGTTGGCTAAAATATTCTAGGGAGAGTTTTTACCTTTTCATGAACAAGCTTTGAAAATCTAGGAAGCTCTTCATTTTCATCTTTTATTAAATAGCCCTACGGTAACTGACATGTTTAGGGAATTTTGATTTTCTGATGCTGAATGTATAGTTATAATATTCAACATTCTAGTGAATGCTGCTACTCAAATATTATTAGGTTTGTGTTTATTTGGGGTCAGATAACCTGAGCCTAAAAAACACAGAGAGCTATCATTTCACTGAGACCATAGAAAAGAGATTTTGTGTTGCTATTAAGTGATGTTTAATGTATCTATAGTGGGCTTCTGAGACTTGATTTCATCACGTATGGTGTCAAAGTCGTGGCTGAAGAAACCTGTTCCTCTCACTACGTGCTTCATTGGTGTCAAATTATTATCAAAAAAAGAAAAAAATCTTAATATTTGTGTACAAATTGCTAAGTGATTTTGTAAAAAAGATCATTAAAAGGAATCATTAATAAATTATGAAGGGTAGAGCTGGTCAGAAAGGGGAAGTCAGGTTGAACATCAGTAAATTTGAGGTCAATTGGCAGGATGGTAAAGTCTGAGTCAGAGTCAGAGAAACATATTTCTGAGTAAGGGAGAAGTGGCTACAGGCTGTACTATTTTAATTGGATCTTCATGGCCTTGTGTTTGACTGGATGGGAAATCATTTGTCTGGAAAGTTGGCTGGGCAACATCTTCAGGCTATTCTAAGAACCCATATATATATGTTAATATACTGTAGTCCCCCCTTATTTGTGGTTTTGCTTTTGAAGGTTTCAGTTACCTGTGGTTACCCACATTCAAAAATAGGTGAGTAGAATACAATTAGATATTTTGAAAGAGAGACAGAGTGCATGTGTACACATTGACATAACGCTCTTTACAATGTATTGTTATAATTGTTCTATTTTATTATTAATGTTGTTAATCTCTTACTCTATTTATTTCACAGTATTAGACTTATGTATGTATAAACTCTATCATATTTATTTATGTATAGGAAAAAAACACAGTGTATAAGGTTTGGTACTATTTGTGGTTTCAGGCATCCACTGGGAGTCATGGAATGTATCCTCCAAGGATAAGGGAGAACTCTTGTTTATAATAAACACATTTGTCAACAAATATATCCTTGAAAAGAGAAAAAGCAGAGAAATTAGAAAAAGACAAATTATTGGAATATCAAAATGTATGAAGAAAATAAAATCACAACCTGCTAAAAGAGTTATAGATAATTTTAATTTTTAAGGAAAAATACTGAATTGTTAATATATCTATTTTATGTATAGGATGTGTTTAATATATTCTGTTTCTATTTCTCCTTTTGGTAAACACTTTCATTATTAAACTGAGTATGACAGCTTTATAATGGAGGATAGTATCAATTAAGATGTTATTTTTTCATAGACATTGTAAAAAATTAAAACTTTATTAATAACAAGTTAGAAAACTTTACTGCTCAAGCCATAGTGCTATATTAAATACAATATTATTGAAACTTGGGTTATTTTCCCTATGTGTAAGGGCTGATGCTTATCAAGCCAACTAGACACATTCTGATTTGAAGACATAAGTAAAGCATCATTGGTTCTGAAGTTGACAATATTCAATATGGGCAGGTAAGTCATAAGAGTCTGTCGCTACTTAACCTCATTATGGTTTCAAAATCAAGCAACCGTCCTCTCATTCCTGTGGTTTACAGTGAGTTTGTGCTTTTAACTGCTCTCTACTCCTGTCCAAGATTGAGGACATTTTGAAAAATTTCCCTTTTTAATCTTACCAACCTAAAAATGTTCCTTTGTGTTCCACTTCCTTTTCACATCTTGTAGCTTTCCTCAAAACTATCCTAAAACTATTGTATCTAGACTTCCTTCTCTGCTATCCCTTTCAGACTGAATACTCTTTAGGATTATCTGTCTGGCAGTTTATTTGATTTTTTTTTTTTTTTTTAGAACAGCACATCATGACTCATTTCTTCAGCTCCTTTTACACAGCCTGAAGACAAAGAATAATTCTCTAATCTTTACCACTAAATCTCACTGTCTTAGCCCATTTGAGTTGCTATAACAAAATACCTTAGATTAGGTAATTTATAAACAGCAGAAATTTCTTGCTCACAGTTCTAGATACTAGGAAGTCCAAGATCAGGGTACTAGCAAATTTGGTGTTTGGTAAGGGCTCTATGCTTTATAGATGGATCTATGTGCCTCCACGTGGTGGAAGGGTCAAACATATTCTATCGGGTCTCTCTTATAAGGGCACCAATTCCATTTGTGAAGACGGAGTCCCTATGACCTAATCACCTCCCCACAGTTCCACCGGTTAATACCATCACATTGGGGGGGTAGGTTTCAATATATTAATTTTGGGGGAACACAAATATTCAGTCCATAGCACTTTTCCCAGGGCATCCCAAAATTTATACTCTTCTAACCTGCATAATATAATCATTCCATCCCAATACTCCAAAAGTCTTAACTGGTTCCATCATCAACTTAAAAATCTAAAATTCAGAGTCTCATCTAGATATCATCCAAATCAAATATGGGTGAGCCTGAAGGTACAGTTTACTCTGAGGCAAATTGCTCTTCAGCTGTGACTTCATGAAACCCAACAAATTATTTGCTTCCAAAATACAATGGTGGGACAGGCACAGGATAAATATCCTTATTCCAAAATGGAGAAAGAAGAAAGAAAAAAGAAATAACTGGTCCCGAGTAAGTTCAAAACCCAAAAGGACAAACAACATTAAATTTTAATACTTGAGAACAATATTTTTTGACTTGATATCCTGCCTTCTGGACACACTGGAATTGGATTTGGCCTTCAAGGATTCAAGCAGCCTATGCTTGGAGTTTTCATGGGTTGAAATTGCATGCCTGTGGCTCTCCCAGGCTGGAGTTACATGCTGGTGACTCTATTGTTCTGGGGTCTTGCGGATGGCCCTCCCTCCCACAGTTCCACTGGGCATTGCTCTAGTGGGGGCTCTTGATAGTGTTCCTACACCCTGGGCTCCAGTGAGTATTACCTTAATGAAGGCTCAATATGGTGGCCATATCCCCACTGGGTGAGGGTCAATCTTCCTTATTCAACCCACTGATTCAAATGCCATTCTCTTCTGGAAACACCCTCACAGATATACCCAGAAATAATATTTTATCAGCTATCTGGTTATCCCTTAAGCCAGTCAAGTTGATACTTAAAATTAACCATCACATTCACCTCACACCCAGTACATCAAACTTCATAAAGCTTGCATTCTCAAACAGATATTAGCACCCAAATTTGGGTAGTAAGAGGATTTGGAAACATATAGCTAAAATAAGAAAAAGTGGCATTTTACTTCTAACTGTAACTGTCAGACTTTGCCACCATTTATGGCTACACTAAAAACCAAAGAATTATCACTACCTGTCATTAGATTAAAGAGCCTTTTAAAATTTAAACAGAAATATTTATGTGACAGTTTTAGAAATATGCAGTGGACTTTTAGGGAAGAAATCTAGATAGTCATCAGTAATGGGCTAATTTGTATTATGTGTCACAATGTTTGCATTATTCTTAATATCTTGGCTGATTTATATTTATATCATGCTTTTAGTTGTGCTATTTCATTTCTGAAATATTGGACATCTTAAATTGTAAAGTTTGAATTATTGTTTCTTTTTGACAATGACTTTTTGAGGGAGCTAGACCTACATATTAAAACATGTGGGAAGTGAAATGTCTGACTTAGAGAAAATGACAACATGAATAGACAATTCTAGTTTAAGCAGAGGAATAAAAGCATGAGTCATAAGGTTAGGCAGATTTTATTAAGTTATAGTTAAAACTAGGAAATGCAAGTATAGGAACATGAGGTATAGCATTGTTCAACATTTAAATATGGAAAAAAACGTGTGTTCCAAAATACCTTTTAAAGACAATAGGTTTGGAAACAAACATACAGGGCAAATTGAAAACAGACTATGTGGTTTCAATACTATTTCCTTGTCTTTTATCATGGGTGATCATAAGATAATGTCATATAAAAGAACTTCTGGGTTTACTATAAACCTTCTGTTAAAGACATCACTTATAACTTTGATTTAATGCTGTTTGTATAAGGTCACTTTGCACCTGAAAAGTTACTATGGGTACAAATGGTGCCTTTCTTTGAATAGCAAATATATTTTTTTCTTTTTATGAGATATTAAGAATTATATAAACTTTCCTAGCATATCATATGTCTGTTGTTTGCTCTGCTCACCAAAAGTTTAGAGTTAAGTATTAAAATGATGTTTAAATTTAGAAATGAGAGTAGTCCTTAAGTTGGTAAAAATATGTCTCTTCACATTTTGAATTTTGCCATTTCTATTTTAACAGCTTTAGTGTTTATGGTTACTTAGTTGTAAATTTTATTGTATCATTTTAGAAAGGGTGTAGATCACAAATAATTAAATATTTGACTGTGTTACTCTTTTAGGGTGCAAGAATCAGAGTCACATGAAATTTGTCCCAGTTGACAGTTATTTATTATGAGGACATAACAAAAAATAAGACATGGATTCAACTGCTGCACACTGAAATGTCCAGGAAGTCAGGAATATTGTTTGGAGACAAAGCAGTTCTCAGAGTGCAACTGGCGACTGTAGGGGTCTGGCTGGGTGATCTGGCCATCACCCTGTTTCCTCAGTGGCAGTGCACATTGCTGCCAGCTCTAGCAACTTTGCATATGCTGTTATACAGATTCAGAGACCCTGTCTCTGCTTCTAACTGTGATTGCTCCTTCTTATACAGTAAATTCTCTCCATCTCGGTCTCTGCTTCTATGCAGCTTTCACTTTGATATGGCTGCTGCTCAATATCTCTTGCTTGAGTATCTGCCAGCTTTGGCCTCCTTCTTGCAGTTCTGTCTCATTCTCTGTGATCACCTCACATACCCAAGAAGAAGGATCTGAGTGTGTTCCAGCAATGAGCCGAAATGGTGCAGTGCTATTAGATTGAGCTCTTCTCTGTGGCAGTATCTAGGCCATTGCTTTGCTGAAGTAACAATTTAGATATCATGTTATCAGACAAGAGTGAGTATTTACTTTATACGTACATTTATTTAATTATGTATAGAATTAGTATTCATCTGAAGAAGGTGACAAACCTAGAAATTATGTTATACTCTATTATAGTGATGAAAATCAAGTGCATTGAATGTATTATGTGTTTGGGATTTGTCCAGATCTATTCAAGCATCTTTTGTGAATGTTATTTTCTGTTAGGAAAATTTCCAATTAATATATAATACAATAATACACTTTACAATACTGTAAAAAATAAATGTTGGTTATCAAAAATCTTTTTATACACTCTGCTATCCAGATATGCATATTTAAAAAGAAATTACACTTTGGGGAAAAATGTATGTATGTGTATGTGTTTGTATGTTATATCCCTTCATATTACTCATCACTTTTTCCCAGTATTCCCAAATAATCACCTAGAATTGAAACAAAAATTTCTGATTAAGATTGATAATTTTTTGAGCTTTTCTTCCTCAGCTGATACCTATCAATTCCTCTCACAATCTTAGGCACTACTGTTTGGAACATTATGTTTTTGAATTTTGTATATTTCATTTATACTCAGAGTTATAGTCATATAACCCCTGATTTCGATTCATTCCTAGCCCAGGTTCTTCTATCTGCTGTGTCCATTATTAAAGATCACTTAAAGATCTCAGAAAATTTGCTCAGTGTCGTATCTAAATTGGTTGTGCCTTGACATTTGTCTCTGATATAAATTGATAAAATTAGTCCCCTTTTCATAACCAGAAGTCAAAATTTTAAGTTTCTTCCTTGCTCTCCTTTGCCTGTTTCCAGGCTTGAAATATTTCAAGATTCCTTGTTTATTTGGAACTGTGTGTTAATTTATTCTGATTGTTCCCTATTTAAATCATAGGTGTTTTGAAAACTGTCCTAAAATCCATCCTTTATTGATG
>JAQIFY010001997.1:0-13715 GCA_028533085.1 Varecia variegata | reverse complement strand
TCTCTACTAAAAAATAGAAAGAAATTATATATGGACAGCTAAAAAATATATATATAGAAAACATTAGCCGGGCATGGTGGCACATGCCTGTAGTCCCAGCTGCTCGGGAGGCTGAGGCAGTAGGATCGCTTAAGCCCGGGAGTTTGAGGTTGCTGTGAGCTAGCCTGACGCCATGGCACTCACTCTAGCCCGGTCAACAAAGTGAGACTCTGTCTCAAAAAAAAAAAAAAAAAAAAAAAAACAATAGTTTGACTGTAACCAGTATCTGGAACTGTGCGTCAGAAGTCTCATAAACATTAAAATGAAAGGGAAAAAAATAGCATACATTAAATTCTTTTTAGGCTAGCACCTGATTTTCTTTAGGATTGGCCAGTCCTGTCTCTGACTTTGGTTCTAATGAATTCTGTGTTTGCAGTCCTCAGTGCACATTTGCAAGCACAGTTGGGAATGAGCAGCAGGGAGGAAGTCTATTCATTTTGGGGCATTTAACCTATTTATAACCTACCACATGCTAAAAAGAGGATTTAGGGCTTCTAACAAAAATATGTAAAATACAACAGGATGAAAATAAATGGAAAACTCAGGAAATAAGTGCATTTAGAACCTACTAAAATCCGAAGTTTGCTGAATATTTTACCACAGGCATATAGATAGATTTTTCTCCCCTAGAAATCCTCAACCACTACAAATCTGCACGTAACCAACAATTGACATAGTACTTAAAAGGCATCCTCCTCTGCAGATTGAGTTTCCCGTATGTGTTCACCCTCATGAGGTAGGGAGAGGCAGGGATCATTATCTACACTTTAAACTCCGGCACAAGGATGTTTTGTCTAATGTGAAAAACCAAGTCTTTGCTTCTTATCTAGGAAAAATAATTCAGTTCTTTCAAAAAATTCCTCTCTAATCCAGAAACCCTGAGTACCACCTTGGGGATGGGGGACTCCCAGGCATGTGGCTGATACCTATCCAAGGAAACTCACCAGGAGATGCTCACTCATCATGGATACAGGTGTCTGGGCACAAACCTCCACGGCCCAGATTTAGGAGTCTGCAATGTGACCATGAGCTTTCCAGGAAAATTGAATCATGAATATTGACTTTGATCTCTATGTGACTTAAAAAAGCTGGAGATTTCTAAGACATGCTAATCCAATACACAAAAGATCACTAACAACAATGTAAATCTTCACTAATGGGGATTCCATTTACAATACACAGAAACACTTCTCAAAATCCTCTTTCCCTTATGTAAACAGAAGCTGCCTTGCCCCAAGGGGATAACCAGTAGATTCAGCCGAGCACAGCTGTTGTCTAGGGTTAGGATCCAGGTATCAGTAGTTTTTATAGTTCTCTAGGAGCTATAAGAAATTGATTCCAATGTGCAGCCATGGTTGAGAGCCACTGGTCTGGGGCCTTTAGCCAATCTGCCATCTCTCTCTGTGCTGGTTACATTGGACTAAGTTTTCTTTCCTTCCTCTCATCCCATACACATATTTAATTACACTAGCCCTGGCAGCTTCCTGAGCAAAACTTTAAGCCATAGCTTAACACGTTATACAGGAAAATACATTGGCATTTGTTGCATTGAGGAGTTGCTTGAAATCTCACACTACCCACTATTTTTTGCAAAGCAGCTCTTCCTTGCTGCCATGTGTTGCACGATATTAAGGATTCAGTCTTAGCTACATGCTATGCGTTTTAAACAAATAAGAAGAAGGAGGACAAGGAGAAGAAAGAGAGTGCTGACATGTTTTAGGGATAAGGGTTGGACTTTCTCACAGTTGAGTGCTCCGTTTCCATAAAGCTCTCCCACCACACTTAGGCTACAATCCATTCTACCTTCCTACCAATTCTAAGCACATTTGTCTTAGGTTCCTCACCCTTTCAACTTGCTAAATTACCAGCTAATGAACCTGATAAATGAATCCCTTATAGAGCATAATAAATGATAACATCTTAGTGAGTTATGCTACCCAGATAGCAGTTCTACATTTTTCTAAGGCCTTCTGAAGACACGTTATCTCAATGCAAAGGAAGGCTCTAATATGGGAAAGCAGTCCCCATGTGAGGACAGGAAGGGCATATAAATGAGGGGATCGGGCAGTGTGCCCCTGAAGTCACACCTCACAGATGGCTGCCCACTCCCAGCAAGCCGGGGCTATAAGCGAAGATTCAGTTCCCCGCTGTGGAGTTGCTTGGCCACCGGCCTCACATCTATGGGGCCACCCTGCTCTGCTCCGTAGTCATTTATCTCTCGATGTATCAGCCACTCACTATTTCCACAGCACACAACACACACTTAGCAGGTGCTCAAGGAATGTCTGGTGAAACAACAGATACATGAGTGCTCTCCCTTCCTCTGTTTTCCACAAACATCCCTAGACCATTAAGTGACTATCACGTTTTTTAAACATTTCCAGAGAAAAATATTCCAGTTCCTCAGTCAAGTGCCCATTCCAATGTTAGATGCAGGCTTTTGAAAAAAGTAAAGACATCTATAATAATTCTTCAGTTAACTAACTGATAACTTTTGGAAGCTTTATCCATCTGGAACAGCCACCAAACTCTAAAGTAGTAGCCAAAAATGGTTTCTTCCTGAGGAAGAAAATGGAACCACGCCACCCTGAAGCTCTCATCCAGAACACATGAACTCAAAACATATTTAAAATAAAGACATTAATTTAACAAGATTGATCATAGGATTCTTAAAGGATAGAAGAGACATAGATGAGTAGTGGCTACAAAAGAAAACAGAACACAGAAACCATGAGTGATAGGCATGGTGACTGCCACCCACCCCATCCATTGCACCAACCACATGACCACGTTCCCCTTGCAAACGATGGTTCAGAAATGCACATGTGACCTAATCCCAGCCAATTAGGGGCAAGACAAATTCTACCAGGGATCCTGGGAACAGCTTCCTCTCTAAAAGAGCTGTTGTCTTCTTTCTCTGGACAGTGTCTTGACTGTATGTGACACCTGAAACTGCTGCAGCCATTGCTACTATAAGGACGACAGCTCAAGGGCCAAGTCAACACACCAAGGATGGCAGTGCAGCAAGATTAAAAAAACTTGAGTCACTGATGACAACTGAGCTACTGAGTCAACAGCCACAGGAGTTTTATCTCTGAACTTCTTGTTTTGACAAAAAGTGTATTTCTTTACTCTTTAAACCAATTTAAGTTAGGATATCTACTACTTATACCTGAAAGCATCCTAACAGACATAGAAAGCAAAAAGGAAAGAATCATCAGATATTAATTACATTGTAAATGTTTAAACATTAAATGGACGTGTTGACTCAATTTGGTCATATTGATTTTACACTTTAAAGAGTATAATTGTGTGATTTATTATAGCAACAGGATAAGAAGAGGTGTGGGTCACAGTGCCTGCTCTCTGCACAGGTTCCTGTCAATAAATCTGAAAACTAGTTTGTTAGATCGGAGCAGAAATTGATTCTGCATATGCAAATAGACAGCTTCCTATATGCTACTAGCATTTTACCAATCAGTCAATCCACCTCAATCAAAATGTGGAACTTTCCCTCCTAATTCCTTCTATCCTGACAACAAGCAATTCACTCCACAGTCACACTCACTTCCCTGCAACAAGATCAAGAAACTAAGCTCTCTCCCTCCAAAGCTCTAGAAGCAACGCATACGCGACATATGTGAAAACAGAAGCTCAGAGAATTTGAGGCCATGAATCCACTACTTTGCCTTAGAAAGTCATCTATGTTTTCTGCTCTTGTCATTTCACAGGAAATGAGACTATAATCTATTCAAAGAGTTTGCATTATTTTTAGCCCACTACCCACCTCAGTCTGTTCATTTTTAAAAATTTATGTGGGTTTTAGCGTTTGCTTTGGAATACCATTCATATTATAAAATTGGAGGTGACAATCTATAAATAAAGTAACCCATTTAAAAATAGAGAGGATGGCCAATTAAAGTGTTATATTAAATCAGATTATTTTTGGAAAGATCTCAGTGTCTTCATTTTTATTGATTCACTATGAAAAAGCTATACTTAATTTTACAATGTTTACACTCTGAGTATAGCTGCCATTCAGCTCTCCTTTCAAAATGATGCTGCTCGTTAAATACTTATTGAAACCTGTATTAGTTTCCTATGGCTGCTGTAATAAATTACCACAAACCTATGGCTTAAAATACTACAACTTTATTAATTTATAATTCTGGAGGTCAAAAGTCTGAAATGGGTCTCATTGAGCTAGAATCCAGATGTTGGCAGGACTGCATTCCTTCTACAGGCTCTAGGGAAGAATCCATTTCCTTGTGTTTCCAGCATGTGGGCTACCAGCATTTCTTGTCTCATAGCCACATCACTCCAACCTCTGCTTTCGTCATTACATCTCCTTCTCTGACTCTGATCCTCCTACTTCCCCCGTAAGAACCTTTGTGACTATACTGGGCCCACTCAGATAATCCAGGATAATCTGCCCATCCCCATCTAAAGTTTCTCTTTTTTTGAGAAAGGGTCTCACTTTGTTGTCCGGGCTGGAGTGCAGTGGCACGATCATAGCTCATTGCAGCCTCCAACTCCTGGGCACAAGTGATCCTCCTGCCACGACCTCCTAAGTAGCTGGGACTACAGGCGTGCACCACCACACTCAGATAATTTTTTTTATTTGTTGTAGAGATAGGGTCTTACTATGTTGCCCACGCTGGTCTCCAACTCTTAGCCTAAAGTGATCCTCCTGAAGTGCTAGGATTACAGGCATGGTGCCCGACACCCACCTGAAGATTCTTAACTAATGAAATCAGCAAAATCCCTTTTACCATGTAAGGTAACTTATTCACAGGTTCCAGAGATTACAACAAGGACATCTTGGGGGGAGCCAGTATTCTACCTACCACAAAATCCATCACAAATAGGGGAGATTTTCCACTATTTCATGTGACCTGAGAGTATTTAGGAAGCTATATCAATTAATATTGCTTCATAAGTTATTGATTTTGAGTTACCAGGAGATACTCCTGTCCTTTCAGGAAAAGGTTGGTGGGCTAATAAAATTCTAGATCCAGACACTTCTCAAACACAGTCTTCCCACAGTGGGAAAAAGAACAGTTTGAAACATCTGTTCTTGCTTTGATTCCCCAGATACCCACAATTCCAGAAACATGTTGACAAATAAATGTATCAGGAAAAGAAGTGACAGCAAAAGGTAAGAGACACCTAGGAAAATAGTAAATTATTATAATAGGAAAAAATGATATTAAAAAAATCTCAGGACCTGGGAAAATCACCTTTAAAAGCATAACAAATCACTGAATTAGTATCACTAATTTAAGAAACTTTAGCCGCACATGGGAACTGAAACCAGGAGTCAGGACAGGAGGACAGCAGAGCTACTTGTCCTGAGTCTCAAGCCTGACAAGCCTTAACATTTAACTGCTATGAGGCAAAAACTGGCAACAACCCAAATGTTCATCAACAGGTGATTACATAAAAAACAAATTGATATATCCTTACAATGTAATACTACCCACTTATTTTTATTTATATATATATATATATATAAAATATGTAACAGGGAACAAATTACTGATAAATACAGCAACATAGCTGAATCTTAAAACCATTATGCTAAGTGCAAGAAGCCAACACAAAAAGGTATATACCACATGATTCCATTTGTATAAAATTCTAGAAAATGCATACTAACCTATAGTGACAAAAGTAGATGAGTGAATACCTAGTGCTGGGGGCCAGGGCAGGAGGAGTCACTGGGGCTGGGGTGATGGAAATGTTTTGCACTGTGATCGTGAAAGAGGTTTCGTGGGTGTATGCAACTGTCAAAATTATTGAACTGAATGCTTTAAGTGGTTGTAGTTTATTGTATATAATATATACCTCAATAAAGTTGATTCCATAAAAATCTGACTTCTATTCAGTGGTAAATTTGTGTTGAGGAGCATGATAAGACCACAGCCCAAATGACCATTCCATCCTCTCCATATTTTTCTAAGATCCACAGTCCCTCCAACTACTTATAAGTATTTATAGATGGCAAGCCAACTTTATGAGTGGTGAAAGTTGGTTTCTTTGCCCACAATCCAGGGGTAGACACCACATGACCTCCCTACTTCTATACAAAGACAACCCTCTCCCCCTTGTTCCTCTCTCCAGGAAAGTGTTGGAGCCTCTGAATATTCATGCCTTCCATACTAAAAAGACTAAACTGTACATGATATTTCCATATCATAAAGCCACCATCTGGGAAGTCACTTTTTGTGTATATTTTTGTCTTTGTTTCTCACCTGCTCGGTAAGAAGGTATCTTTGTATTTTGCCTTTTATTTCATTCACTTCAAACCTGTTCATGTAAAACAGGAGCATTTCAGACTAAATAATTATTAACTTGTTCACAGACCAGTGTTCATATTATCTTGTGTTTGTGTTACAACATTTTGATATTATAATATTGTGATACCTTCATAAGCTTTTATCAGTTTCATCTGACATGTTTTTAAAGTAATCATTGCCCAATACATGCTGAATTTGGCCAGAAAATCATTCAGTAAATATTGTCTGTCCACTGGAAACCCATCCCTTATTGTCTTCCCTCCGTGCTATATGCATATTCCACAGGAAATCCCAGCTACACCGCAACTACAACCTTTACACCAACCTATAGCGTGATAATCCCATAATTATATCCAGAGCAAAGTCCTGGACCAACTTCCAAATTTCAATGAAATATCCCCAAACTGGTATTTTTACCAGTTTACCTTACTCTTAAGCCTAAAGGTATAAATGGGTCCAGCTGTTAAAGACTAAGAGAATTTTAAAGAGGGGATTTCTTTGGAGAAGAGGTCGCTGCAGTCAGGTCAAAGGAGTGGGGCTTCAAGGAGTCACTCGGAGGTTAACAGAGCCTCCCTCGACAAGCGGAGAGGGGCAGACTGGGGGCTTCCCTGCTCACAGGGGAAGGAGAGCCGACTTGGGGGTCAGCCTGCATCCTCGGAGTCTCTCACCTTGAAGGTGGGCCGTGCACAAGAGGGAGTATGAGGTGTTTTGAACACTCTGGCTGCTGAAAGAAATTGTGTTTGACAAGGTAATGCAGCCATAAGAGTAAGGAGAAAAGTCATGGGACTGCCCAGCTGCTCACCTAGAAGCAGCGGAAGAACTTTCCCCAGGGAATAAATTCTAAAAGGACAGAGTGGGACAAAATGCATTTGTTTTCTGACTGCAGTCCACTCATGCTGCTGTTTTAACATACTGATGACATCCATCTCCTCCCCATTTAGCAGTCCCCCTGAAGCCTACAACTGTCTTCTAGCTGGGAAGGAAAAACAGAATTCCTTCCAAAAATCAGGCAACCATGCTCATAATGGGCGTAGGAAACTGTCTGAAGCCTGGCTATATAAGAGCGTGAATATAAACTTATTGAAGAAATAATGGATAACTTTTTCCCAAATGAACCACCCATAAGTATAGAAAATCTATTTGGGGCTGGGCATCATGGCTCACGCTTATAAACGCAGCACTCTGGGAGGCCAAGGCAGGAGGATCACTTGAACCCAGGAGTTCAAGACCAGCCTGAGCAACACAGTGAGACCCCGTCTCTATAAAAACTTCAAAAATTAGCTGGGCGCAGTGATGCACACCTGTAGTCCCAGCTATTTGGGAGGCTGAGGCAGGATTGCCTGAGCCAGGAGTTGGAGGTTACAGTGAGCTATGATCATACCCCTGTACTCCAGCCCAGGCAACAGAGCAAGATCTGTCTGGAAAAAAAAAAAAAAAGAAAGAAAGAAAGAAAAGAAAATCCATTCTGCTCCACAATAGTTGCCAATGAAAGAAGGCTGTCACCTTAGAAAAAAAAGGAAGCTCGGGAGGCAGGAAAAGGAAACACACATGACTCTTACCCAGGCCTTGATTCTGCTGTTCCCACTCGATGGCATCTGGCACCTGGTAGGTGGCTACCTCTAACAGGCCCATGTTTCCCTGCTCTAAGTCGGGTTCTTGGGATGTGATACCAGGGAGAGTGAACCCTGGCAGCTCAGTGTCGCCATCCAAGCCCTCATCCAGTGAGTCTGCATCTTTATCCTCCTCATCTTCCTCCTCATCTTCCTCTTCTTCATCTTCATCTTCTTCATCCTCTTCATCCTCATCTTCTTCTCCCTCTAGGCAAAAAAGAAATCAAAGGGAAACATGAAGACATACAATTCGTACACAATCAAACAAATGAATCTTTTGAAATGATCCAAACACTACAAAATAATCATGCTTGGCCTTTTAAAATAAATTGTTATAACCAAGTCAGACAATGTGAGCTTTGCAGAATTATGTGCCCACTATATATCCTATATTTTAACTTTCAAAACCACAGTTATATCAGATAAGTGTCATGCATTATATTTACTGGGAGTCAAAGTTTAGGTAATATGAGTTGGTATTAAAGTCATTTATATTTACTACAGGGTAGGAAACATCCCCTTCCTGTTTTCTGGAGGTCATTAAAGGTTTATCAGAAAACACACTGAAATACTAACAGAACTTAAAAGGAGCTGTTCCAATCCCTTTATATCTCCTAATATAAAGAAAAGAATTCACTATTTTAGCATTTTTTCCTCTTCTTCCATAGCAGTGAGTAGAACTCATGACAATGTTAAGTAAGAAATACATAAATTCACTCTTGGATCCTGTTCTCCCTATGGAGGAATAATCCAAAAAACTGGAAAAATTGCATCAACATTCTCAATCCAACTCTAAAGGAACTGGGAAATGGAGTACTATCAAGGACAGAAAAGCAACACATGAAAAAATTATCATTATTATCATAAGAGTTAACATTTACAACTTGTCGTTTTCAATGCTTCAGGTGCAGTGAATTTAAGGAACATAGGATCCCCAATTTCATTTTGCTTCTCCAATTTTAACTTCCTAGGAATATTTCAAGGCCCCATCATCATGGATGCACCCTGGAAGCCCCCGATGAAAGCCCACCAAGCTCGTGGAAGGCCTTCCCCTTGGTCTCTCCCCTTGGTTCTCAACCCAGCAGTGACTGCAACAGGGAACCCTCATCCCTGTTGCAGTGGGGAGGGACAATTGCCCATTCTGGAGAGAAAAGAAGCTGCTGGAGCAACACCCAGGGAGACAGGACATCGCAGAGTAGCTGCACATGTGGACTCTGGAGCCGCAGTGGAGGAGGGAGGAAGGACAACCACAGCCATGCAAGCATTTTTGAGACTCCTTTCTTGCTTCTACACAACTTTCTCCCCATATAACCCTTTTCCTCTATCATTTAGAGGTTTTTTAACTTTTAAAAAATTAGTACTTCTAATCTCTTTTTATTCATATATGTACTTTATAGGATTAATACTTGTCACTGTTCCAAAAATACAAAAAATATTTACTGAACGCCTCATGGGTGTTATTTTAGGCACTGGGGATAGAGCAAGAATGTCTCTGCCTTCGTGGAGCCCACATGCCACTCAGGGAGACGTACAGCAGCCAAATAGATATACCGATAGGCAGACATTACCCTCTGATTATAACTGGCAAGAAGACAGAGAATGCCAGGTGCTGCTACTTTAAACAGGGTGATTAAGGCAAGCGTTTCTGATTAGGTAAAGTTTGACCAGAGACCATACCAAAATAATGAATTCTCTTGTTTAATTTAGGTCAATATCTACAGCAAGAACATTTCCAAAAGAGGGAAAAGCAAGGGCAAAGCCTTGAGGTGGGTGTGCACTTGCTGTGTTCAAAGAACAGCTAACAAGACTGTGCTGGGGGGCAGGGGGGGGACAGAGAGAGTACAGGGAATGAGGTAGAGGCCAGATCTGATTTTTAAAAATGACTCTGGCTCCAGGATGGAGAACAGGCTATATCAGAGCAAGAGACAAAACAGGAAGACTCATCAGGAGGCTATTTAAAAAATAGGAAATAGATGCTGGTGCTTTGGACTAGGGTGTAGTCTGGGAAGAGGAGAGAGGTGGTCATGTCTGGGGTGTAATTTGAAGATAGAGCCCTGCTGGTAATGATGATGTGAGATGTGGGAGGAAGATCCCACATTACTGAAAATGGGAACTAAATGATAAAGAGCGAAATCAAGAGTTTTCTTTGAGATACAGTAACTGTGTGATGGCCCAATGGAAATGTTGGAAGTCTAGGAAAGGTCGGAGCTGGAGATAAAAATTTTGGAGTCATCAACTTATAAATAATATTTAAGGCCTTGAGACTGGCTGAGATCATCCAGTGTAGGAAAAAAGGCAAATGGTCCAGCCCACACCCCCGGCAACCTGCCATTCAGAGGGTGTCCAGCAGGGGGAGATCCAGCCAAGGACACAGCGGAGTGACCACGGGCGGGAGAAGAACCCAGAAGAGTGTGGGGTCAGGGAAGGCAAAGGAAGGAAGCACTTCCAAGGGTCTGAGAGACTGAGGGTGTCTCTCTGGCTTTGACATTGAGAGAGCATTGGTAACCTAGACAAAATTTGTTTCCGAGGAATGACAGGGACAAAAGCCAGGTTGGAGTGGCTCAAAAGAAAATTAGAAAAGAAGATAAAGCAAATATAGAAAATCTTACCAGAAATTTGGCTGAAAATGAGAACAGGGACATTAAGGTATAGTTGGAGAGAGAGATGGGGTCAAGGGTAGGTTCTTAAAATAGGAGACACTAGAACTTGCTCATAAGTTGATGGGTAAGACCTGGTGGGGAGGGACAATTGCCCATTCTGGAGAGAAAAGAAGCTGCTGGAGCAACACCCAGGGAGACAGGACATCGCAGAGTAGCTGCACATGTGGACTCTGGAGCCGCAGGAATTTGCTACCACGGTGTGATTTGGGACAGGGTGCGGGGCTGTGCTGTGTCTCAGTTCCTCATCTGTAAAACTGGTATCATTCCCCCCTCACAGGGCCGCTGTAAGGATTACAGCAGTTACTATATCAGGCACTTAGAAGTAAGCCTGGCACACAGCAGACGCTGTGCAAGGTTAGCTTCTTCACAGTTACTGAGAGAGGACAGGCTCCAGCGCACAGGCTGGCTCGACACAGCCTCCCCTGCGACAGGACAGGCAGGGAAAACCAGCTCCCGCGCAGGCGAGTGGGCAGTGGGAATATGCGAGAGCTATCTCCATATTTCTTTTATTTTCTCAGTCAAATAAAAAGCTGGAAAGGAAAAGAGAAATGTTGGTGGTTTGAGGCGAGAGGAGAAAGTGTGAAATAGACATCTTGGAGAGTGGGAGAGTGAATTTTCGAGGGAAATGTGGTAGGACTGTCAGGCGACCCTACGGCCCGCTTGAGATGTGACATCATATATTTAAAGCGAGACCTGTTAAGATGGTTGTGTGTTTTCCTCCAGCCATATTCAGGGGCCTGGGTGCATGGGCAGAGAGGTGAGTAGGCAGAGAGATTTAACCAGTAGCAAGTTTTACTAGGAGAGCTCTCTTTGGAATGTGGGGGACGCAGACAGGGTAAGGAAGGGTGTGGACTGTGTGAGAAGGATAATTATAAAGACAGACCAGGGGCTCTAACTAAAGAGAAGTTGAGGAGGAGGTTGGCAAGAGGAAAAAAATGATGGGGTAATTGGATTATGGAGAAAACTATCAGGGACCCTCGAAACTATTCGAGGATTTCCACTTCTTTGTTTTGAACTCTGGACAGGTTTATATCCCCTTCTCTTTGTGGGGGGAGGGATATGGAGGGAGTGGCTCCAGAGGGCACCCATGGTCCACAGCTTCACAACGTAGCAGGGACTCCCAGCTGCCATTCACAAGTGCCCATTTCTGTTCTAGAAAATGGAAAAAGAACAAGGGCCAGAAGGAAGGTACAGGAGTGAACCAGGAATGAGGAGGAATCACCGAGTCAGAGTAGTAACCTAAGGCCTCCAGGCCAGGGCAGAAGGAAGGACAAGCAGACAGACATCCAGAGGAGAAGCCAAAGATGTTGACCAGGAAGATTCAGCTGTGGGACACTAACGCCCACATCACCTGCTGCCTGTGCAGCTAGGACCTCATCAACACCACCACGGTGACAGTGTCTGGCCACGTGCTGTAGGGGTTTCCTGGTAAAGTATTTGGAAAAGAATAACACCTGCCCTTCGTGTAGGATTGTGCTGTCAGAGCCACCTGCTGCAGTACATTGATCATGGCAGAACCATGCAAGATATTGTTTACAAATTGGGACCAGCCCTCCAAGAATCGGAAATGAAAACACAGAGGGAATTCAATCACAAATCGGGTGTGGAAGTATCTAGAGACATCAAGGGAGAGACTTGTTCTGCAAAACAACACTTATATTCCCATCCAAACGGCAAAACCAAAGCAGACGACAGTTCAAAGAGAACTCAGAAGAGAAGCAAGAAGAGGACAATGATTGATGATCAAAGGAGTGATGAGTAGGTAAGCATCTGTCTGGAATGCAACAGCAGCAAACTGTGGGGAATGAAATGGAAATGGACCAGCTGACAGTCTTACATCTAAAGAAGTTCATCACCAGAAAACGTAACCTTTCATCTTTCAACAAGGTAATAGTCGATCCATAATTAGAAGCTATGGCAAGTTATTTCTTATTTGTATAAACGCTTCAAAATTTCTTTAGTTTTGGGGTTTTTTATAAGTTTGTTTGGAGATGTTGATCAGAAAAAAATCTCAGTTTGTTTTGCCTACCCCACCAGGTAGCCAGAAAGGAAACAGCAGTGAGGACCAGATGAGTGAACAGATAGATGGAGAGAGAGAGAGATAGAATAGTATACTTTCAAATTGTGATAAATAATGAGAATAAAATGAAACCTGGTGACCTCCTAGTGCAAGGTGGGGTTGGTGGCCGGCGAGTTGCCTGAGCTGCGTTACTGGGAGCCCACCTGAGGCACTGACACGTGTGCAAAGCTATAAACCAGCAGCAGGAGCCAGCTCTGCACACATAAGAGAAGGCACTGGAGGACTTAAGCAGGCGTATGTTGTTTGAGGCATAGTTTTAACAGATCCCTCAGGCTGTGTGGAAAATGGGTCGTGGGTGCAGAAGTGGAAGCAGGCAAGCAGGCGGATGGCAGGTGTCCTAGGAGAGGACCATGGCAGTGCAGGGAAGGTAGAGAAGTGGATAGACTTGAGGTGTGTTTGGGAGAGAGCAGTGGGCAGAGCAGTGGCCCCAAAACAATAAGCCCACATCTTGACCCTTAGACCCTGAGAATGAGACCTTATTGGGGAAAAGGATCTTTGCAGATGTAAAATTAAGAATCTATAGATGCAATAATCCTGGATTATCTTGGTGGACCCTAAATCCAATGACAAGAGTCCGTATAAGAGTGAGGCAGAGGAAGCCTTGAAACACAGAGGAGAGGAGAAAGCTGTGTGCAGATGGAGGCAGACACTGGAGTGATGCAGCCCCAAGCCAAGGAACCTCTGAAGCCACCAGAAGCTGGAGGAGGCAGGCAGGATCCTCCCTGCTGTGGTCTGAATGCATCTTCCAAAATTCATATGTTGGAAACTTGATCCTCAGTGCAGCAGTGTGGGGAGGTGAGCCCTTTACGAAGGTGTTTAAGTCATGAGGGCTTTGCTCTCATGAATAGATTAATGCCACTATGCAAAGGGCTTGCAGGAGGGGGTCCACTATCTTCCGCTCTTCCACCAGGGCAGAATGCAGCAAGAAGGCCCTCATCAGATGCTGGCACTTTGATCTTAGATTTCTCAGCCTCCAAAACTAAGAGGAAATAAATTTCTGGTCTTTATTAAAAAAACAAAAACAAAA
>JAQIFY010001996.1:0-13715 GCA_028533085.1 Varecia variegata | reverse complement strand
TGGTACCAAAGACCTGTCCATTGCAGCTGTGGGGAAGTACGGGACCCTGCAGGAATTCTCCTTCTTTGACAAGGTGAGGGTGGCCCCCCAGCTTCCATCTTGGGGATGCCGGGTCCAGCGGGCTGGGCCGATGCCCCCTGGGCCTGCCCCCATCCAGGCAGGCCTTGCTACGCCTGGTCCACGGGGCGGGGGGGCAGGCAGGGCCAGGAGGAGGGACTGGCCCCCAGCTCTCTCCACGGGGAGTGGAGAAGTCACTACAGCAAGAATCCTTTTCTGAGATTTAGCTTTTATGCATCCTGACCTCCGCCCCCCTGCCAAAAAAAATCAAGCTCAGAGAGGTCACATAAACTGTCAAAAACCCCAATGCTAGAGAGGACCACGGTCCATTCTGAAGCCTAAGTTGAACTGCCCTACGCCACGATCGTGTCTCTCTATCGAGAACGATAACTTGGTGACAGAAGAGTCCGCCATTTGGGCTCTTTTAGTGTCCCTGTACATTCTCTCATTCTAGAAGCCGAAGTTCAAAGCAGATCACAGAATCACCAAAAAGATGTTCTTCCGATGAGTTTCCTCAGGGCGCCCTTCATGTCCCTGTTCCTCAGGCTGTAGATAAAGGGGTTCATCATTGGAGGCACCGCCGTGTACATCACGGAGGCTGCTGCAGTCTTGGTGGAAGCATCTGTAACTACAGAACTAATGTACACCCCAAAAGCGGTCCCGTAGAACAATAAAACAACCAAGAGGTGGGACCCACAGGTTGAGAAAGCTTTATACTTCCCCCCAGGGAATGGCATCCTCAGGATGGAGGAGACAATTTGAGCATAAGAGAAAGTAATGCCGAGGAGAGGAACGCCGCCCAATACGCTAGTCACTGCATACACCAGGATGTTGTTGATGAAGGTATCGGAGCAGGCGAGCTTGAGGACTTGCGCAAGTTCACAGAAGAAGTGGGAGATCTCCAGGTCTGTGCAGAAGGACAGCCGCAAGACCATCAGGCTGTGGAGCAGGGCGTCCCCAACGCTGATGATCAGAGAGCTTAACACCAGCAACCCGCACAGCCGGGGATTCATGATGTGCGTGTACCTCAGTGGATGGCAGATGGCCACGTAGCGGTCATAGGCCATTGCTGCAAGGAGAAAGTTCTCCAATCCCGCGAAAGCCAGGACAAAGCAGACCTGGGTGAGGCAGCCCGTGTAACTGATGGATCTGCTCTGTCTCCGAAGGTTCACCAGCATCTTAGGGACAGTGGTACTGCTGAAACAGATGTCAATGAAGGACAGGTTGGAGAGGAAGAAGTACATGGGCGTGTGCAGGTGGGCGTCAGAGGTGACGGCCAGGACGCTGAGCAGGTTCCCGAGCACCGTGACCAGGTACACAGACAGGAACAGCCCGAAGAGGACAGGCTGCAGTTCTGGGTCATCTGAGAGTCCCAGGAGGAGGAAATCTGAGATACCTGTTTGGTTTTCTGCTTCCATGTTGTTGAGGAATCTGATGGGGGGAAAAACAGGTGATGGAACAGATAACAGATGCACAAAGATCCCTTTAGAAACCTTCACTCTTTATATCGAGAAGTCAATAATACTAACCATCCCCTCTGCCCTCTGTCCCTCTCTGTTCCTTCCTCAACCACTTTTCTTTCTGTCTACTTTCATACACTACTCCATTACCCAGATTTTGTCTATCGAATGTCTACTCTTTTCCCACATTGTAACAACTAATAGGAATAAAATAGGAAACAGTATGTAGCTTTTTCCTAGAGAATTCTCCAAACCCTCAAACAGGCAGGAAAACCAAATGACAAGCCCACGTGTGCACAGAGGGAAGTAAAACTCGACGCAAACTGAGCAGGGGGCAGCAGGGAGGAGGGGATGGGAGAAAACCTACCAAACGGGTACAGTGAACACTATCTGGGTGACGGGCACACTTATAAGCGTGACTCAAGCATTATACAAAGTGATCTATGTAACCGGAAAGAATTGCACCCCTGTAATCCTTTGAAATTAAAAAAAAAAAAAGGAAAAAATCTGAATCAGCAGTAACAGCTTCAATCAAGATTTCAAGCCAGACACACATGCCTGAGTTTAATTCCGGCTCCAGTGCTTACTTTGTAAATAAGAAAATGTGTTTTTTTTTCAACTCTGTGAGAAGTTTCAATTTCCTCATTTGTAGAATGGGGAAGCTTCGTAAAACCTTATGGGAATATTACGACGGTGGGTAATGAGAGGACAAAATCATTAAGCACAGTGCTTGTTATATGAGGGACTCTTAACATATTCTGTTGTGACTTGGTTCTGCCATGGACGTGAATGAGCTACCTGGCATGTTCATTATATTATAGAAGTGAAGTGACGGCCTTAAAGAAGGACAAGATGTATGAAAGAAAGAACATCCTTAGTTCAATAACTGCAAGTTTCAGGAAAGAATTGATGGACTGAAACTGCCGCAGAGAACCTTGCATGCACAGTGAAGCAGGAAGAGCAAACTTCCCAATGAACATCAGTGACATTCATGTTTGTTTCTCACGGACATGTGATACATTGTCCAGCAACTAAAATAAATAAATTAGATCTAGATAGAGCAACACAAATAATAAAAACCCAAAAGAGAAAAGTAATTTGCCATAATTTATAGCTGGATAGGAGGAATAAGTTCTAGTATCCTATAACACTTCAGGGAGACTATAGTTAACAATAATTTATTGTATATTTCCAAATAGCTAGAAGAGAGAATTTTGAATGTTTCTAAGACAAAGAAATCAGAAATGTTTGAAGTGATCATTATGCTAATTACCCTGATTTGATGATTATACATTGTATTCATGTATCAAAATATCATTCTGTACCCCACAAATATATGCAGGTATTACATGTCAATTAAAAATAACAAGCAAAAAACAAACTTAAAGTAATTTGTCTAAGAAGACATCATAGAAATGACAAAGTTTAAATAAATTTTAAAATACCACAGATAATAAAGTTTTAATGTCTTATAAAACATTTCGAATTTTTAAAAATTACAGTGAAAACATTAAAGACCTGGGTATCCATTAGTCACTATTAGATTAAAATATATTGCCATATTTGTGTTAGATACTGTTAAAGAAATAAAATAATACATATTTATTTTTCCATATCCTCAATCATACGAGAATTGTGTGTTTTCCCTTCACCGACAGAACTACTAAACTGCAGTTGGCAGGCATTATTTCCTTGTGCTTTCAATACATTGAGTATGCATTTACCTATAAACCATTCTTGTTTTGCACGTTAAAACTTTCTATACTGTACATAGCATTTTCTAGCTGGTTTGAAAAAATAGGTTTAAATACTTTTCGGTCTTGGTACATTTTTCTTTGCTTCATTAACTTTAACTACCTTACCTTATTCCAATATCTTCTTATATCACTATCCTGTCTCCAACTGAGAAGCATTTTTGTCATGCACACATACAAACATGTAAATGTGTCATGTATGAAACAATTTAAAACAACATACAGAGAACAATCAAATTAAAAACTTCTCCCCTGTGAAAGGAAGGAGAAAGGAAGGAAACAAAGTGTAGGTTAAATTTATGCATGCTATTTTGTTACTTTAAGGGAAGAACTCTGTAGGCATAATATCAACATTTGCTAATTCTGGAAGCAGGGAGACATGCTTAGGTGTTCTATTTGTGCTGATCTGCATTTTGAAATTTTAAATATTTCATAAGTTAATAAAGAAAAAGTCTACCTGGTTCCCAGCCTCCTCTCTCTCAAAAATAAGGAGTAGTATGAGCCAGATATGGACAAGTAAAAAGAAGCTGGCCATATACATTTGCCCCTTGCCAAATAAATTGAAGAAAATGTTAGAGAATTCTAGAACATCCCTTCAAATTTGAGCAAGAGTCGATTGCTGTTGAGGTTAGAAAAGGTCCCTGGACTTTAGGGTCAGAGCAGGAGATTAGCAGAATGAGAGCTGCTTAGGTTTTGATGCAAATGAAACCATGTGAAGAAGATGTTGGACAATTAGGCAGACACCTCACAGGTGACCTAGTTTTGTCCGTCTTCGGCATGGCCTCACCTCACCACCATCCGAAATGAATCCATCGACAAAGACCCGACACCATTTGCAAAACATAAACTAGGAGACCAGATTACCTGGGTGTCAACACCAAGGAATGACATCCAGTTCTTCCCTGGATGTGGGGGAGAGTGAGGGAAGCTCTGCACTCGGGGAGCCCAGGAGGACAGTGAAGCTCCTGGCTCCCGTGCAGAAATGAGGGTCCTTGGGTCTAGGCTCAGGTGTGCCGCACACTGGTGTGGACACGGATGTTGAGTGGGTGGTCACAGGCAGACTATTTGTGGTCTCTGTGGCCCGTGGGACTTCAGTATCCAAAGTTCCTCATTAGTCGAACGCTTTGACTCTCATGTGATTACAGGGCAGCACAAACCCTTAAGGAGCAAGCCTGGGAGATGAAGAAGTTTGCTTTGGCTGAAACTTTCACCCTAAGAGGCCAAGTGGATGTAGGCTTACACCCATTTCAAGTACTTTGTACGTATCCCTTCTGTCATTGTATTCTACTCTTCCTTTTTGGTATATTTAAAGGCAGACCTATCTTAACAATATTAGGAAGACTGGCACCACATTTAAGCTCATAATTATGTGTATTGCACATGTATATATATATAACCTGTATAAATACACATGACAATATAATGAATGTATGCTAAAAATGTAAACACTAAGGGCTAATTCTATGGATTGCTTGTGATACGTTAATTATGCTTGTGCATATTATATTCAACAGTTACTAATATATTGTGAAATCAAATGCAGAATGGCATTTTTGTTGCTGTTGTTAACAGCTTTATTGAGATCTAACTGATATACAGTAAGTTGCATATATTTAAACCGTACAATTTTATATATTTTGACACCTCTCTCAGAAATCATCAAAATTCATAATGGGCATATCATCACCTGCAAAAAATTTCTTGTCTCTTTGTAGAACACTTTTTTGCCTATGTTCTTTCATTGAGCATACTTGTTTTGAGATACATCCATTTTGTTGTATCAATAAGTTTATTACTTTTTATTATTGAGTAGTATTCCATTGCTTGGCTGTTCTATGATTTGTACATCCATTCACCTGTTGATAGACAATTTTCAGTTTTGGACTATTATAAATAAAATGGCTATGAACACTTGTGAACAAATCTTTTGTAGGGACATACATTCTCATTTCTCTTGGGTGAATACTGAGGAGTGAAGTGGTTGGATCATAAGGTCAGTGTAAGATTAACCGATTCAGAAATGGCCAAAGTGTTTTCTAACATGGCTGTGCCATTAAATATCCTCACCAGCACTGTATGAGAATTTGGGTTCCTCCGCATCGTTGATAACATTTGGTGTTGTTAGTCTTTAATTATAGCCTGTCTAAAAGTGCATAGTCATATTCATTGTGGTTTTAATTTGTGTTTCCTTAAAGACTAATGGGGTTGAGCATATTTTCATGTGTTCATTTGCCATGTATGTCTTCTTTGGTGAAGTATCTGTTCAAATATTTGCCAATTTTTTGTGTGATTTTTTTTATTGAGGTTTTTTTTTTTTTTTTTGAGACACAGTCTTGCTCTGTTGCCTGGGCTAGAGTGCCGTGGCATCAGCCTAGCTCACAGCAACCTCAAACTCCTGAGCTCAAACAATCCTACTGCCTCAGCCTCCCAAGTAGCTGGGACCACAGGCGTGCCTCACCACACCCAGCTAATTTTTTCTATTTTTAGTTGTCTGACTAATTTCTTTTTATTTTTAGTAGAGGCGGGGTCTTGCTCTTGCACAGGTTGGTCTCGAGCTCCTGACCTCAAGGGATCCTCCCGCCTCAGCCTCCCAGAGTGCTAGGGTTATAGGTGTGAGCCACAGCGCCCGGCCAGAGGAAATGGACTTTAATTTCACAAGTTCCTTACCTTTAGCAACTTGGTGCTGGCTCATTCCCTCACCCTGAAATACTAGGAGCCTGCCACCCTCTTTTCTCACCTCTTTTTATACACATCCATCATGTATGCCTTCACCTCTGGACACACCTCCCCTCTGTACTAGACCCTACACCTCTTTCTCTAGGTACCTTTAAAGGCACCCTATCCTAGCAAGCAATAGCAGTAAGACTTACACTACATTGCAGCTTCAAATAAAATTAATTTATAAGTGTGTGTATATATATATTCCTGCATGAATAAAAGTGATAATAATAGAAATACCATTTGATCCAGCAATAGCACTACTAGGCATCTACCCAAAAGAGCAAAAGACATTCTATAATAAAGACGTCTGCACCTGAATGTTTATGGCAGCACAATTCACTATTGCTAGGATGTGGAAACAACCCAAGTGCCCGTCAATCCATGAGTGGATTACTAAAATTTGGTATATGTATACAATGGAATATTACTCAATTTTAAGGAACGACAGTGATCTAGCACCTCTTATATTTTCCCAGATTGAGCATGAGCCCATTATCCACAGTGAGGTATCACAAGACTGGAGGAATAGCCTCCACATGTACTCGCCATCAAATTGGCACTAACTGATCAACACTATGGTGCTCACATGGTAGTAATATTCTCCAGGGATTAGGGGGGTGGGGGGTGGGGTAAACTCACAACTAATGGTCACGGTGTGCTTTGTAGAGGAGAAAAGCAAGCCTCTAAACCTCACTTGGGTGAGGCAAAGACATAAAATGTAACCAAAACATTTGTATCCTCATAATATCCTGAAATAAAAAAAAAAGTGATAATATAGTCTGTAAGGCTGGTGGCGGGCACCCCTCCCCTCCCTAATGGAAAAAGCAGAAGCCCACGGGACCTGCCAAGGACAATGCCTGCAAGGCCCAGCTAAGTTAAAGGACCACCACACCTGGATGGTTACCCTGATAAGAGTCTCGGTTCCTGGAGTCCACACATACCACCGGCCCCTTCTATTTCTCAATACCCGCCCTGTAACTGCAAGGGACAATTCCTTGTTCTCCCCACCATAAATCTTCCTGCCAAAGAAACCCCTACCCCCAGCCCTAAAAACATATGTAAACCCACTCAGACTTCTGGGCGATGCAACTTTTCGGGTCTCTCTCTCTCTCTCTCTCCCCCAGGACCTGAAAATCTCACCTGGGTCCCTCTCTTGGGACTCGTTACCCTCACCCGGGAGCACCCCAATAAAGCCTCTTTACTTATCCCTTTCAATTCTGCTCGTCTTTCTTTCTCTGGCGCCGGCCTATCCAAAAACCTTACATAGTCAATATACCGTAAAAAATGTACAATGAGTGCGATGTGCACTGTCTGGGGAATGGACACGCTTGAAGCTCAGACTCGGCGGTGGGGGGGAAGAGGGGGCATGGGCAATATATATAACCAGAACTTTTGTACCCCCATAATAAGCTGAAATAAAAAAATATATACCTTTGCGCTTCTAAAACAAGTTTGGGGTTTGTTTGTTACCACAACCCACTGACTGGTGTGCTACAATTATTAAGACGTGTGATATTAGTGCAGGGATAGATTCCATTGCACTATTGTTCAGAAAAGAGAGTCCAAAAAATATCAATACATAAATAGTTTATTTATTGTTGAATGGGCATTACAGCCAATGCATGAACTGTTTAATAAAAGGGCCAGGCCATCAAATGAATTTACATTCCTGTCTCACATCAAAGGCAAAACAAAATAAACTCCAACTGTTTCATGCCTCAAACGTAAAAGGTAAAACTACAGAACCTGTATTTTATTTTTAAATTATATATATTTATTTATGCCACTTTATTGGGGGGTGGGGGAGAGCAGGGAGAGGGCACGGCATCCCAAAGAAAGAGAAGGGGGATGCCAGCAGTGAGGCCAGGTGGGTGGCTTGCTGCTCTTACAGGGATGAAGAGAAAAATAGTTAATTGTTGTAAATTGCTGTATCTGCTCCTTCTCTTCTTCTTAACTGCAAACAGATAATGGAATCTGCTGTGTGAAACCACAACATCCTGTTCTCTTTGCTTTAGGGATAAAGTGACCTTGCCCTAAAGATACGATTTTGGGCTGGGTTTGATGTCTGGAGATTGTCCCCCATGCTGTCATCCAGGAGCTTCTCAGGAACTACTCCAGGCTATAGAAACAGACACTAACAGGCAGTTTTAGTCAATGGGTTTAGCAACTGTAAAAAATTTCCATTTCATTTTTTTGTCTGCTGGGCTCCTCTGAGATGTTCAGAGCTCAGCAGGGCACCTGTTAGCTAGGTGGAGAGGGAGGGAGAGAGCTGATTTATTTCCACTCACGAGACCCACCATCCTTTCAGGGACCACCTAGGTAATCCAGGACTCCTACGCAAAGACCCTTTTCCCAAAGAAGTAACATTCGCCCTTTTGTCAAATAAGTTAATATTCACAAGTGAAAGCATAAGGATGTGGATATATAGTGTCAAGGGCCGACATTCAACTCATGACACAGGTGTCTTCTGGTTGACTCTCTAGAAAAAACTATTATCAACTGACCCAGGGAAGGGCGCTCAGTGTTTGGTCTCTGGGAATCACCTCTGGATATGACACTTGCATCTGCTGCAAGGACCCGGTGACCCTGAAGAAAATCAGTAGTATGGTGACACCACCGCATGGGGACTCAATAAAGCCCTCCTCCCTATTCTGGTGCATTTCCTACCTCTGGAGTCCTTGTAACGAAAGATAACTCTCTTTATTGTTCGAGTGTATAAGAGTGAAGCTTCTTTGGGAGTGACAGTCAGAGGAGTTAAAGCAAAACAAAATGACAACAACAAAAAAAGACTTAAGGTTCCTTTTTTAAAATTGGAATCTTAAACTGATGGATTTTCAAACCGATGCTGTTCAGATATCTTACAATCATCTCAAACCACTGAGCTAATCCAATTGTGCTAATTTTTAGATGATAAAACTGAGTATGGCAGATGCTAATGTTGTCTCAGAAAAATATAATTTTCCAGTGATTGGCCCTGCTAATTGCTAAATTGGGCATAAAATCTTAGCTTCATGGCTCCACCACAGACCTACAGCTGGGGTGCAGCTGACATGACCCTAATTATACAATAAGGTGGAGGCTCGTCTCCAGGTACAACAACAGGCTCACTTAGATCTTTTTCCTGAGCTACCTACCCTCTGCAACTTTTCTTTTTCTGAGACTGACCTATAAAAAAAAATCAATCAGGCTCAGACTCTGATTCTATGACCCCAAGAAAGAAACTAAGTCTGGAGAATTGAAATCATTTGTCAATCATCACAGATCTAGATGTTAGGTAGATAGCGAGGGATTCCTAGGGACAAAAGTGGGTGCTGCTGCCCCCGTCTTGCCCAATGCTGATTCTCCGTGCCTGGGGGAGGAGGGAAAATCCTATGGATCTGCGGATCAGAACTTGGCCCGCCAGCTGCAAAAGAATGCAGAGGACTCGCTAGCCCACAGGCCAAGCCACATGGGTACCATAAAGTCTGGAAAGTGACCTAGAACCCACATGTGTAGTTAAGGCTCACGTCCTGTGACTCCCAACTCTCCAATCAAAGTGGTTCTTCCATGGTGACCTCTGAACCACGAGCGGGGTCCCTATCCAGGCATTATAAAACAAGACGCAGACCATAGCCAATGTCTTTTTCTTTGCCCTTCCTGTTGCCTGCCCAGCTGTGACAGTGGGTCCGGTCCTCATCCATGGCGTATGTACCATGCTCTCTAAACCTATATCTTGCTCTTGCCCTAGAATCCTATCTTTCTCTCCTCAATAAACCTCATTTTCATGCTTGCCTAACTGTGGCGTGTCTGGTCATTCTTCAGCCGCAAAGAACCAACAATTGCAGACTGAAACCTGACACCGACAAAAAAGCAGTCAGATTTCCAGCCAACTTAGAAACGTACTTAGTCTTTATGCCATCTAGACATTGTACAAAAACTTGGTGATGGAAGGTTCCGACATTCTGGCTCACCGGGTGTTCTGTCACTTTGACTAGCTCTAGACACCCAAGTCCAAAGCCAATGTCACATCACAGAAGAGAAGGTATCCTCCCCATAAGTTTCCTTAAGGTTTCCTTCATGTCTTTGTTCCTCAGACTGTAGATAAAGGGGTTTACCATTTGAGGGACCACAGAATACATCACTGAAGCCACTGCCGTCTTCCTGGGTGAGTCAGTAACTGCAGAACTGATGTACACCCCCAAACTTGTCCCATAGAACAAGAACACCACAGAGAGGTGAGAACCACAGGTGGAGAAAGCTTTATACTTTCCACTTGCTGATGCCATTCTCAAAACAGAGGAGACTATTTGAGTATAAGAGAAAATAATCCCAGACAGAGGAACACCTCCAAATGCGCAAAATGCAAAATATATCAGGATGTTGTTGATGAGGGTATCAGAACAGGCGAGCTTGAGGACTTGGGCAAGTTCACAGAAGAAGAGGGGTATCTCCAGGTGTGTGCAGAAGGACAGTGGCAAGACCATGACACTGAGCAGCAGGGCATCCACGACACTGAGACACAGAGACAGTAGAATCGTCAGGCCACAGAGGCGGGCGTTCATGATGACTGTGTACCTTAGGGGGTGACAAATGGCCACATAGCGATCATAGGCCATTGCTCCCAGGAGACAATTTTCCAAGCCAGCAAAAAGCAAGACAAAGCAGGCCTGGGTGATGCAGCCCACGTAAGTGATGCTCCGGTCCCGAGCTTGGATGTTCACCAGCATCTTTGGGATGGTGGTTGTGCTTAAACCGATGTCAGCCAAGGACAGGTTGGACAAGAAGAAGTACATGGGGGTGTGGAGGTGGGAGTCAGAGCTGACAGCCAGCACGATGAGCAGGTTTCCGAGCACTGTGACCAGGTACGTGGACAGGAACAGGCTGAAGAAAAGGGGTTGCAGTTCTGGATCCTCTGTCAGTCCCAGGAGAAAGAATTCTGAAACAGCAGTTCGGTTTCTGGGTTCCATGTTACCGATGAATCTGATGAAAAAGATGCAGTGAAACACAATAAAATGTATGAACCAGCAGCATCACTTGGAAACATGTTAGAAATGCAAATTTTTGGTTCCCAACTCCAGACTTCTTGTGGATACACACGGGGGATGAGAACCATCGGTCTATATTTTCGCAAGCTCTCTAGATTTTTTGTTTTGATGCATTCTTCTCTTTCCTCCATTTCCTTTATTGAAACAAGATTTTATTAAACTCTAAGTCTGTTTCATGCATTGTTCTAAGTGCTGAGGATGAAACAAAGTCTAAGACATGACTTGTCAATCAGAGTTATCCTAAGCCCTCAAACAAACACAAGGATGAGAATGAAGTTATGAGATCTGTCTTCTAGAGCAACGGTTCCCAAACTTTGAACTGTCTCAGAACCACCCGGAGGCCTTGTCAAATGACAGCTGTGTACCATAACCCCTACCCTTTACCCTTTACCCTTTATCACTTAGGTAAGGTGAGGTTACATCACGGATGTGAAATACACAGATTGGCAGAGACTGGGTTTGAGCTCCAGTCATTGAACTACTGAGTTGACTCTCTTGACCAATCACTGTTAATGCCTCTCTGAAGAGTACAGAATTAGTATTTCTAATGATCACTCAGATCTCAAAATTTACTTTTATGATTTCAATATTTTCTTCTTTAACAAAGCCCCAAGTCTTTCCCTTGCTTTGAAGGCATGCTCACCTATCTACTCATGAACTTAGTTGTAGCAGGTGGATGGTAGCCATCCAGGTGGACCTGAGCAAAGATTAGAACATGTGGCCTTTAAACTTGAAGTTCATATGACTCTTTCATGGAAATTCAAGTCATCTCCTTTAGCAATTAATTTTTAATTTTTTTTTTAAAGAAAGGTTTCCCTTTGTCGCCCAGGCTAGAGTGCAGTGGCGAGATTATAGTTCTCTGCAGCCTTGAACCCCTGGGCTCAAACGATCCTTGTGCCTCAGCCTCCCAGGTAGCTGGGACTACAAGTGTGTGCCACCACAACCAGCCTATTTATTTTTATTTTTATTTTTTGTAGAGTCAGGGTCTCGCTATGTTGCCCCGGCTGGTCTCAAGTGCCTGGCCTCAAGCGAGCCTCCGCCTCCACCTCCCAAAGTGCTGGGAATACAGGTATGAGCCACTGCACCTGACTTTTTAGCAATCCATTCTAAGAGAAGATGGGAAACTGTATCTATGAGATTCTCTGTCTCATCCCAAGGAATGTCTCCTTTTAAGGTGATGGGTGCTATATCCTCTTTTTAGAACGTAGTTAAGTGAGAGAAAGAATGAACTACATCGACTCCTAAGAAAGCACATGAAAATAAAAACAATTTGTTGGTCTTCAGAAGACAGAGACTGATAACACGGACTTATAAGTTACTTATAAGATAATCAGGCACCCAAGCAGAAGTGTTTTTGCACAGCAATGATCTCCCTCTCCAGGGGGAGATGCAGTAGCTCTGATGGCTTTTATGGTCTGGTGTAATATTAGACTCACACACTCTGAATTTAATCCAAGATCCAGCACTTGCTTTGTGAGTGGGGAAAAAAATCAACTGTATGAGAAGCTTGGGTGTCCTATTTGTATAAAGGAAACCTCATGGTGGATGTATTAATTAGTCTGATTGTGATGACCATTTTACAATGTACACATATATCAAACCATCACATTCTATACCTTAAATATAGACATTTTTTAATCATCAGTTATACTTATAATGAAGGTGGAGAAAAAAACCTTCAGGGACATTTCATGATGAGAAAGGAATAAAACCAAAGCAACCAACATGGTGCTTGGCTCATCAGACCTGCACACTTTTGTGTCTTTTTATTTTTCTATCATGAATAATTGCAGGTGGCACTCTCTACTCCTGAGAAGGAAATGATACCTTGGGTCAGTTGAGGAAAGAGACACTATTCCTAACAGAATAAATGCAAATATCAGGGAAGAGTTCAGTTACTAAAACTCCTTCTGGGAATCTTGATCGTGTAGAAAAATAAGGAAAGAAACATTGATGATATTGATATTCATGTGAGCCTGGAATCCCAGCACTTTGGGAGGCTGAGGCAGGAGGATTGCTTGAGGCCAGGAGTTCAAGACCAGCCTGGACAACATAGCAAGACCCCATCTCTACAAAAAAAGTTTAAAAAGTGTCTGAGTGTGGTGGTGTGTGCCTGTAGTCCCAGCCACTTGGAAGGCTCAGGTGGGAGGATCACTTGAGCCCAGGAGTTGGAGGCTGCAGTGAGCTGTGATCATGCCACTGCACTCCAGCCTGGGTGACAGAGTGAGACTCTGTCTCTAAACAAGGAAAAAGACAAAAGAAAAGGAGAAAAAAAAAAAGATAGGCAGGAGGCTCATGGGAGACTTGTTTCTAATCATCCTATGCATGTACTTTCTTCACTGCTGCCCCAGAATGGAATTCTAGTAAAACATGCGCCCTCATTTCCAAAGCATTAGCTAAAGGACTTTGGGTTAGCTAGGTGTCTTCAAGAGGAATGATGCTCAACATCTCACCTGCATATTGAAGACAGATGATCTAACCTCGGGAAGTGTGGACAGACTGAATGAGTCAACGGGGTGCTCTTGGTCATGAAGCATCATCTCTGGAAGGAGGCTCTGGTGTGGCTCCCTGACTGGGCAGGTGCTGTTAAGGGAGGTGGTCACAGGCTCACTCACAGCAGTCTCTATACCCCTGAGGGCTCGATATCCAAAGCTCCTCATTACAGCAGCTATTTTACCATCATTCTTATCCCCAGAGTG